>JAHBBA010000483.1:0-254684 GCA_018806925.1 Skeletonema costatum | reverse complement strand
TAATTTAGATCTAAATCGATAATTACGAGAAATAAGTTTTCAGGGTAAGAATTCTTACCCTGTACAGGGTAAGAATTTCAGGGTATAAATTCTTACCCTAGGGTAAGAATCGCAGGGTAAGAATTCTTACCCTAGGGTAAGAAATTCAGGGTATAAATTCTTACCCTGAAAAACCACTGCTTGATTGCCTGCCCCTCGCCAATTAATGACCATGACGGGCCGCACGGCGCCGCACAGCGGTAGATACAGTCGGAATTCGGCATCAATGATCATTTATACCCCATAATGTTTTCCAAGCAACGATGGTGCAAGGAATACTCTGCCATATGACCGCCCAGTAGAGATAGTCTGGAGAAGGAACAACAGCAGCTCAAACCAAAATATGTCCAAGAGACGAAGACCTTCGGAAAAGTTTCTGGCATGCTTCCCAACCAATGGCATCTGAGATGCGCTCGCCAGGAAGATTCTGTTGATGACGATGGTGACATCAGCATCAGTGAAGCATCCTCTTCCGAAAATGAGGAGGAGGACGGGGACGATGACGACATCAGTATTACAGATCAAATACCTCCGCCTGTACTTGTCCAAGAGGATGAAGAATGTGGAGGAGCACTGTCTCCGTGGGGCAACAAATGCAAAGCCAAACAGAATATTTGGAGAGAACTCGACATAAAGAATCTAGTATACATCTTATGACCGTGGAGCAAATCCACCAACGATGGGCACAGAAGTATCCATTGAAAAGATTCAAAAATAATTTTGAAGCTATGAAGACGCAGAAGAGAGTATACTACCAGGATGATGGTGTTGAACCGTGGAAGACGTCGACTACAACGAGCAGAGCATACGATCTTCTATTCAAGCTTTTTATGGATAGGGAGGAAACGAAAGTTCACATGATGACAGTGGAGCAACTGATGGATTCTCACGATTGTTTCAAACCATATGGCATCGAAGATTTCAAAGGGTACATAAAAGATGTTGACAAACGCACGAGAGATCTACGCTCAGTTATCGATGATGAAGAAAAAGCATTTCGTTCGTTTCAAATTAAGTACCCAAGGAATGAGCTCACCAACAAAGGTGTTCCTTTCTGGGATGTTCATCATGCAAAGGATCATTTGGAAAAAGATGTTAATGATGGGACTGCTGCCAAGCTGAAACCAAAGAAGTTGTGGTCAACTAGACCTGAGTACCAGGAGTTCTCTCTGAAAAATTTTCACTGAACACTACTATCAAGAGATGCGAAAGCAATTAGCTGCTCCGTATTGGCAACACAAGCGTAACATTTACGCACTGAAACAGCACCAAGAAGAAGTCGAAAGCATGAGAAATGAATGGCACGAAAATATCAGTAGGGATGTACAAGATATGTTTGGCGGTATCAATCTAGATAAAGAAGTGGATTTAGAAGAGGAAACGAATCATGCTGCATCTTTGTTGATGACTGTCACCGAACTAAGGGATGAAGGGCCTAAAAGTCAGCGGAATGAAGGCCGACCTAATTGAACGTATAATGAACTCTGCTACTGTGCTCGCAATATACTTTTTGTTACGGCCCCATAATGGTTCCATGCAACGCTTCAAAGAGTCTCCTTTCAAAAAGTTGCAAGTCATCATCACGTCTCTGTAAATTATCGTTGGATGCGCATCCTGTAGGTCTTTCAAAAATGGCACTAGAGATGATGGTGCTACACCATAAAACGATTTGAATCTCTCTACGTTTTCTTCGACCATAACTTGTTTCAGACTGGTCTCATCATAACCAACGAATCTCAGACCATCAAACAACAGGATCTCTTCGTTGAGTGATGAAATGTCACGGTCGACTTGATAGTGATTACCTCTCTTCAGAGCGCTTCGAGGTGGTGTCATGCTTTTCACTTGTCTTTGTCTATTGTCTCTGCTGCGTGATTCTTCTGTCTTGTGGACATCATAGAGATAACCATCAGGCGGAGGTGTGCGACGGGGGCGGCCTGCGACACACTTCTTTGCTGAGCTGACATTGGAACCCGCTTTTCTATCGTCTGATTCATTCCTTTCTTCTCTGCAATCAAATGATGATAAGGCATCCTCTCCCGCAACAAACATGGAGTTTCGTCCTCGTCGAAAGATGTTGCTACTTGCGGTTGATGTTGAGTTGAAGTAGGAGACTTCTTCCCGATCTCTGGTGGCATTTGATGATGAGGTTGAATTAACATCCACGTCATTAGGTGAGCTGGCTGACTGGGTATGGAGGAAAGATCGGCGGCTGAATATTATTCAGTACCATGGGAGTAAAGACGGACATGATCATAATATCATCTTGTGTCTTGTGTCATGGTTTGCAAGTTTGGCGAGAGGTGATTCTTACCCTGAATTCTTACCCTGTACAGGGTAAGAATCGCAGGGTAAGAATTCTTACCCTAGGGTAAGAATCGCAGGGTAAGAATTCTTACCCTAGGGTAAGAATTTCAGGGTATAAATTCTTACCCTGAAAAAACACTTTCTCGTAAGAATTAGCATTTAGATCTAAATCATTCTTATTTAGATAGTGAGTCATTCTGTTGCTGAGGGTCGTTTATCGAAAAACTCCTCTCTTTCTCCTTCATTCAAGAGATTAGGCCTTAGTCAAACGAGAAAAGATGATCACGCGTGATCTGAGAACTGTAAATTTTTTTAGTAGATCATGCAAGTAACCTCCCTCCCTTTGCCACTGCCGGGGGGAATGTAGATGTAATAAATACAATTTATACAAAAGTTCTCGTGATATTGCCTATGACTGCTTTTCATACTTGCCAATTCATCTCTGTAGCAGTAGCTTTGACATATGCGACTATCCTCCAATCAGCTTAATTGCACCTTCAATGAAGCTTGCAAAGTCATCACAAGGGGCATTATCATCCATGAAGGGCAATGGCTCAAAATCATCCTTCTTGTTCTGCTTGGGTGGGCTGAAGCAGAAATCATTGACATCTTCACGCAGCATATGGGAGTTCGTCGGATAAGACGGCTCTACAACACTTGTTCTTGTTTGGTGCATAGGTTGAGTTGACTCGATAGTGTCGGCTGGTAGTAGGGGCAAGTGATAGTGTATGGCAGTAACGCAATGATTCATCATAAGTTGACTTCCACCTGTGTTTGGCCAGACCATTTGATGATTGGTATCACCAGTTAAGTTGCCCTGAGGAGGCGACAAAGTAGGCATCGTTGAACTGCAATGGGCGATAGCTCCAGAAGCCAAAGGCATATTCAAGATGGCATGTGCCATTTCGTCTAGGATAGCTGACGGTCGTTTGTCACAAAAGGGAAGGGGCGGCAGATCATCGAAGTTTGGAACTCTCACATCTTCGTTACTAAAAGCGGCCTTACCCTTGATCTTTGTTCGGGTCATGTGCTTCATATCGACAGGCTTTCCACGAAGGAAGTTATCGTGGTACCAGACTTGATCATCGCCTCTCCCAATTCTACCATTGTGTGTGTGTAACGACAAGTCAGTGTGAGAAGGAAGGTTTGATAAACAGGAAGATGAGAGGCCTATTCAATCACAATACTTACCTACGAAATCCCCACATGTATAACTGTCTGTTAAAAGATCGAATCTTTGTCTGATTGAAGAACACGGGGACAACCTTATTCATGAACTTCACCTTGTCGTGTATCTGGAACGCTCGTCCGTGTGGAAGCAGCCACGTTACTGCCTGTGCAAATTCAAAAATGTTACCTGCGAGTTCGAGCATTGCATAGACCTTGATAGGGAATTCAGACTTGGTTCTCCTTGGAGTGGTGGACGTGCAGGTAGGAGTTGGTTGATTGACGTTCATTCTTTCACTAGTTTTGGGTTGAGCTGGTAGCAGCGATGTTGTCGGCTTTTTCTCGGAGTAAAAATGATGGAATGAGCTTGGATTGGATGGAGGATGCCGTCTTCGGCTTTGGTCTCTAAGAACCAAAAGATGCGAAATACCTATTTCGAGAGTTCGCTGTCGTAGCGACGCAAATACCACCACCGGGGTGCTGGTGCGACAGAAGATGAGAGATTGCGTTAAAAAATATTTTGATGAGGATGCCGCTGGGCGGGCGCTTCAAGCTTCACATACACAGTCGCTCAATCCCCCCGACGTACGTGCCACCATCACCCACTCGCTTTTGTCAGGAAAAATTGTGAATGCCACTTCCGTCCGCCTCATCTGCTCTCAATTCTTCTTTGGGCTTCAAATCAATAAGTAGATCGGTATCCAGGATCGTTTGTCTTGTACGGCACTGCATGCTGTCGTCGCACAGGGACAATGACTTTCACCTGTGTGGCTTCTCACGCAGGAATCCATATCCCAGCTTCCAAGTTTATTTCGGCAGCAGCAGAGGATTTACAGCTACTTATGCCGATATCTTTTTTGAAAAACAATATGAATGAGTGTCGGCAGTCGGCGAAGGGGTAAATGACGCCCAAGCCCAAGTGCAAGTGCAAAATGCTGAGTTACGAAGCAGAACTTGAACTTGATGGCCATGATGATCCTCCTTCGTTGCCAAAAACAAAAATCATTGCCCAGCAGAACCTCTCATTGTTCATTTATTCATTCAGCAATATTTGGTATCACAGTGACAGTGTAAGCAGGCTCAAGTGATAGCAGAATTCTTCCATTACGAGGAGAACCATCCTTCGGCGTTTGATATACAACTCGTAGTCGTCATCCAGAGAGAGAATTGTGCCAACACAAATCTCTTGCTTCTCATCGTCTATCGTCACCTTCACCACATCGTATCAGTTGAAGATCATCTTCCCTCGCCCATCAAAGAGTGCACAGCACAACATAAGATGATGTGCAACAAATCTAACACTACCAGAATCGTCTGTGGCTGGAAGCACAAGCACAAGTCTTCGTCAACCAAGAACTTGACATCCACTGGTAGCTCGTCATCCAACAGCTTCACCTCGCCCTCGCAACATGGTGATCGTAGCCGCAGCAGCAAGCGTCGTCATCAAGCAAACTTCTTTGCAGCCTACATTCTATTTGGCATCTTGCATGAACTATTTCATGTCATTGTTGCAAAGATTGTTGCTGCGGTCCGTTCTTCTTCCTCCATCAAGATTGTGGAGGTGGAGGACAAGTCTCTCCTATCTTCAACAAGCATTGGCAAGTTTCTCTCGAGAGCAGCCTTTGGACGATACACTCCAATCACTATCCCCTCAACCACCATCAACGTTGACGGAGGAATGAGTAGTGAAATGGCAGCAAGTATCATCACGCACTCTGGATGGATCTTGAGTCTTCTATTGGCATTTGGGATGCATTATCTCTACTATGCTCGTCTTCGCAGCAGTGCCAGTGCTACTACTACTACCAACAACAACAACAACAAGATGCGGATCATACTTGCACTTCTGCCCTGGAGTGGGCACCAAGGACAATATCAAACTCTTTGGTCAAGCATTTATTAATGTCATTGTGCGTGCTTCGACCAAGAGAGGTACACCGACAGTGGCATATCCTTGCGTGAGCAGGCCAAGTGTGCCTCCCTCCTTGATTTGAAGGGGCGGGCGCGGGTGCAAAGCACCCCGGTGGCACCGGGGTGCTGTTGCGACGAAGATGAGAAATTGTGTTAAGTAAGACGTACTTACTTAAGTTAAGTGTATGTTTACTTTGTACATATGAGGGTGCCGCCGAGAGTCACACATTCGCTCTCATTGTACGTACGCCTGACACACACTTGTCACCTACAAGCTTGGGAGCCTTCAACTATCGAGTCAGAGCCTCGATTCTGCTGTCATTGCTGCCTCTGCACATACTCTATATTCGCTGTCAATCAGGAAAGATTTTAGAGGATCATGCCGAGCTAACGTTGAAGAGAATCACGTCGCCGCTGCCGCTGCTGTCTCAGCCGAGCGAAGCACCTAAGACAAAGACTGCAACAGCAGCACAAGGATTTGGCAGCTCTCATTCATCAAAATAGGGCAGCTCACTGCGGAAGATAGATGACTTGAATTCAGAAGGAGAGAGATCGTTGGTACCGTCGGAGGCAGCAATGTATTGGCGCAAGACGAGTTCAAATTGGTAAGACGACATAGTGTAGTATATAAAATCGATAGAGTTGTTTCTTCTGTTTTTGCTTTTGTGGATCTGCCGTCGGTCCACAGCAAAAAACAACAGAGGCAACACATATTATGTACACATCTGGCGGGGAGAAAAAGTAAGAGCAAGATCTATCTCTGAAAGAAGAAAGAACAATAAGAAATAAGATTGTACTCTTGTCATAAGACTTCGTTATCAGTATTACTAGCTAAACTTTACATCATTTGATGCCATGTATTCCTTTTCCATATTTTACAAGAGGCTCAACGAGAGGCATCTGTTCAGGGCCAGAAAACGGGTAATAGTTCCTTGTATCTCCCGTTTTACGACCAACAATATGCAGGATATGAATCTGTGTCATCCTCTGAGGTATGCTTCAAACTGTCGATCCAAATGCGTGGTGAGCAGAGAGAAAAAGCAGAGAGAAATAACACCCCTGAACCACCCAAAGCCCCCACTCAAATAGCCATATTAGCCCAACAATCATCCAATTTCACAAAATCTTTCCGCATCAACGAAGATCAACGAGTACGTACTTCCAAAAACAACCTCCCCTGCTCTCGCGGAATCTGACGATGATGAACGAACACATCTTCCGACAGTTAGTGCGTGACACTCATAATCTTTATTATCATCAAAACAATACACCTCTATCCAACCATGAAGTTCACTCTTGCCCTTGCTCTTGTCGGCTCTGCCGCTGCCTTCGCCCCCCAGGCCAGTGTAAGTCGACTGCTGCTGTTGTCGGTGGTGCTTTGTTGCTCACATGTGTGGTGCAACACGTGTTTCTTTTGCAGTCAAAAACACCACAAATAATTCATGAACATTTCTCTCACCATTCCTCGCTCTCTGAATTAATAATAATCAAAACAAAACAATGAATATCAATACAGGTCCACACCAACACTGCCCTCAACCAACACATCGGAAGTGGAGGTATGGCTGATACCCGTAACCCAGACGCCATGGCACACGAGGATCCCCGTAAATCCATCTCTGCCGCTCCTTCCTTCGAGGAATACTTGAAGGAACGTGCCGCCGAGGGAACCACCGCCGCCGCTCCTGCTGCTGCTGCCCCCGCCGCCGCTGCTCCTGCTGCTGCCGCACCTGCTGCTGTCGGTGGTGGAGTTGCCTCCACCTTGTCTGGTCTTCAGGGAGCCGGACACGTTTGGGGTGCTGACGGAATTGCCGTTGGCAAGGAAGAATCCGACATCAGGGGACACGATGGCTTCAGCAAATTCACTGATGCCTGTGCCGCCGCCGGAATTGACTTGGATGCTGCCGCTTACACCATCTTCGCCCCCACTGACTCTTGTCTTGAATCCTACGAGAAGATGCGTGGACCAGTGACCGCTGATGTGTTGAAGATGCACATTGTTGAAGGAAAGATTGCCTCCAGTGACATCCCCTCCGCCACCCTTAACTCCTTGAACGGACCTTTGACATACCGTTACGCCGTCAGGAAGCACTTCGTCAATGATGCTATTATTGGAGAGACCACCTTCGGAGCCGGCGCTGACTTCCCCATCGATGTTTCGGTTGGAAACAGTGTCATCCACACCGTTGGACTTTGCTTCGGATTCTATTAGATTCGTCAATCTGCATCACTTGTGTGAGGTTGTAGAAAAGAATGAGGCTAATAATTGATTTTCTTTATTGAGTTGGTTTAAGTTTTGGCGCTGTTTCTCTGTTGAATAATTTAAGGGGGATGGCGATGCTATAAAATGATGCAAACATTTCTTTTATATATACACACGTGTCGAGCACAACCTTTTCTTTTGTACTTAATTAATATTGTAGCCCTTCCTAGAGAGACTCTGTGTTTGCAGCTCACAGAAGTGATGGATGCGCAGCACAGCGAAAAGTACAAACCGAGACCTACCCCCCTCCAAATCTCAATATAGAGAGCCAAAATTCTCATACCCCCTTTCCTATTTTAGCAGAAGCTAGCGGACAATATTCGACTTACTTATACCCCCCTCAATCTCAGCCTAAGACTATCTAAATTCTTATCCCCCGGGGATAACTGATAACTGTCCCCCCCTTCTATTAATGTAGATTATTTTACCAATACAACGATCTATTGATACATCTCGAGCTAAGTATGGTCCAGGCACGCAGCCAGGACTCCCAGTCTGCGAGAATGACCGTGTCCGATCAGACTCCGGCCACAAGCACTGCTTATTCAAATGACATTCTTCAGTTCGCAAATACAGCTGTAAAATAATTGTGAATCGACAGCAGTTGGTACAGAGAATAGCCATCAGCTTGAGGCCGTGAGGCCTCACCTCCCACGACAAGCAGCAGCAGCGCTACAATACCATAATGCAATCAACATAATATCATGACGATGATTCCGCCGAAAACTAATAGGCGGTTCATATTCGGCCTCCTTGTTGCCGGCCTCGTCCGGTAACAAAATCGTCGAGGCCGCCGCCTCCATCCTCCCTGCTGCGCGGAGTAGCCGACATCATTGAAGACCAGCAGCAGCCAGGACATTTTTGATAGCCGTCAACTTCAACAAGTGGACTGTCCATCAATAACCAAAGGAAATGTTTGTAGAAGCACCGACGGATGTCAATGGAACGGCCGTACTGATGGATGTGGAGCTGTTGTGACTCCGCCTCCTTCTCCCGAGCCGGTAAGTTTTAAGTTTGGGTCACTATTTCTTGATTCATCGTTTAATGTGCTAACATATGATGACATGATGCATGTATAATTTCTGCTATTCGCACTGAATCAAAATAATAGACACCCGCTCCTACACCTCTACCGACTATTGGTTCGACTCCACAGCCTACTCCAGCGCCGACAGAAGCGGTGAGTTATATCGTAGTATATTTTCCATTGTGATAACTGCGATAGTCTTTTCTCTGACCATTCAATTCGACTTCTTTTGTACTCATTTCAACAGCCAACATCTCCGCCCACATCACCTCCAACAAATCCTCCAGTCACTCCAGGAATGGGGTACTGTTCAGACGGATCATCAGAATGCCTCACAGTCGACGTATGCGCTTGTGCCACTGACTCGCTTGAAGCCATATTTGAGCGTCGTTCACGTAATCTTCAAGATTGTCCATCAATTTCCAGTAGAAAGGATTGTACAAGAACCGGCGGATGTCAATGGAATGGTAAAAATGATGGATGTGGACCGGTTTGCAACTCCACCACCAACTAATACTGTGGTTTCGCCTCCTCCAACTTCGAATCCAACAAATCCTCCCTCACATGTTCCTACAAATCAACCTATTCCAAGCGTGAGTTTGAGCGCTTTTGTCAGAATAAGTTTTTATGTGCTCTTGATCATGATTCATAAAACTCACCCTTCAATGATATGTCTTTCATCTTTACATGGCCATATCATAGCCAACAAGCGCCCCTGTCCCTGCCCCTGTGGAATGCAAATGCTTAGGTTTGCCATCATCAGCTCCTACGAATCCTCCGTCAAATGCTCCAACTCCACAGCCTTCTTCTGGACCGACTCCCGAGCCGACATCGTCCGCTGCCACAAATGTGCCTTCAGAAGCTCCAACATCACCTCCGTCTAATCCGCCAACTCCAAATCCAACAAGTCCCAACTCGTACGGCATTGGACCTTTTGTTACCAGCGCATCATCTTCTGAACTCGTGACAATCCCTCGACCTCAAAATCCTGGCTCTCAATCACAGATCAACTGTCTTCATCTGCAGGAAGGATTGAAGAATTGGCACGATCCTTCTACTTGGCTTTCTTCATCCATCCCTACTGATGGTGAGAGTGTCACCTTGCCTGAAAACTCGAAAGTTGTTATCAACCAAGCTGTTTTGGAAGAGCTGAATGTCATCACTGTGCCATCCTCCTCGGAGCTCATTTTTGGTGAGGATGCTGGAGGAGCGGCGATTACTCTTGATGCAGCTGGTATGGACGTACAAGGAGCTCTACGTGCAGGATCTGAGACGTGTGTGTATGATACTGAGCTTACTATCACTCTACACGGAAGCAGGCCGACTGATTTGGATATTTACGGTAAGAGTCCTACTGCCACACCATCATACAAGGGAATATCTGTGAATGGAGGCATTATTAGTATGCATGGCAAGCGACACTTTCCAACATGGAGTCGTCTGGCGGAGTCGGTTCCTATTGGTCAGAACTACCTCTTGTTACAAGAGCAGGTTAATTGGGAGGCGGGACAAGAGGTGCTTCTGACAACGACGGCTGTTCATGATAGTCGTGATTGGCATCGGAATGAAGTAATGACGATTGATTACGTGGTTGACAATCCCATCCCTGGCGTTGTAGGATCTGCTGTGCACTTCACTTCGTCTGCTACCTACGCTCACATTGCGAATAATGGATATCAAGCTGAAGTTGGATTGCTATCACGTAATATCAAGATCCAAGGCGCCGCAGACGATTCCGAACCAACTGATCCTGATACGGGTGGCTGTACTGGCAATGGGCACTTCGGCGTGAATTTCAAGCCATGCCCATGGACTTCTACGACAGGATTTGGGGGGCATATCATGGTTCATTCGGGAGGCAAGGGCTACATGGAAGGCGTTGAGCTGTACAGAATGGGACAAACGAATGTTCTAGGGCGCTATCCATTCCACTGGCATCAGCTTGGTAATGCCTGCAGTGATTGCTACTTCAGAGCCAACTCTATTCATCGGTCCTTCTATCGATGCATCTCCATTCATGGAACGCATAATACGACTGTTTCAGAGAACGTTGCGTATGACGTGGATGGTTATTGCTACTACCTGGAAGATGGCGTGGAAGAAGACAACACCATATCTTTCAACTTGGCGGCTCATATCCATCCAGTGAGCAATGTTGTTGCTGATAGTGGTGGTGGTCAGACTATCACTCCTTTCGTCCAGAGTAGAGACTTGATCCTACCAGCTGACGCTACTGCGAGTGGTTATTATATCACCAACCTCCACAATGATATCATTGGCAACGCTGCAAGCGGAGGTTGGGCCGGCTTTGCATTGCCCGTCCTGCATTCACCGATTGGTGCCAACAGAGATGTAAACATGCGCCCTGGAAATCGCTTGACAAAGGTGTTTGATGGGAACGTGGCTCATTCTACAGGTTGGTGGTGGAGTCACGCTGGTGCATTCTACTCAGGAGGATCTCTTTACTACAGTTCAGGAGACGACACACTGTTGGAATACAATGCTGGTCGGGATCAAAGCAAAGGCACCAGGTCTCCGTGTCTTGTCGACAAATGTGTCGAGAACAATAACTGCGGATCGTATTGCTATGAGGGAGAACGGGCTTGGTATAAGCTCACCAACAACAAGGTCTTTATGACTGCTTCTCCATCTCTCAACTCTTGGAGCGGCAGGATGGAAGTAATTCGCTTCGAGGCACACGATGTCGCTTTAGGAATGGAGGCACTACAAGATGGTTTTGGTATTGATCAGCTGCTGGTTGAATGTCGATCAGGAGAGGAGTGGGTAATACCAGGCAATCGCCCCGATTATGTGTCGGTAAGTAGGTGTTTTGCGCAACGAATGGCCGCAGATGGGGATCCATATTCTTTCGTTTATGCCATCTCACCTCTTTCTTTCCATCCCTTCCTTTTACTTTTAGGCAAATGGTTTCTTTTGGTATGATACGAGTAAGTTTTAAGGGGTCATTATTTCATTCTTATTGCTTCTTCAATGTGCTAACATGATGTGTATGTGTGTATTTCCGTGATTTGCACCATACAGGTCAGGGACACATCATTTCATCATCTACATTCAGAAATTGTGGTGCAAGGAACGCAAATAATGCTTACGATACCTCTCCTACACGTGGATGTGATACGAATGAAATTAATGGATGCAGTAGTGGCAGTACTGTCTGGGGCTTCCTAACACATTCTGATCAGTTCACTCCTGAGTTGATGCAAGCTACGTCTGGCATCACATACGAAGATTGTGGTCGAAGGTTCAAGCTGGTCGATTTTAAAGACAACAACACGCCTTCTTCGGTAAGCGGTCGTGCTCAGAATTGGATCGACACAGATGGATCAGCCAGTGGTTTGAATGAGCCCACAATCATGGCTTCCGGACTTACTGATGCTGGAAACTGGTGGAAAGTGGATTCAAATGTAGTGGATGATCCGGAAGCTCCTTTGGCTTTCATCAAGGTGAATGATGGAAATGAACGTGGGCTCGGGCACATTCGTCTGCGGTGGAAGGACGAAATCCATAACACTGTAGGGAACGGCAGTTCTAAAGCGTGTACTCCTAGTGACAACTGGCAGAATTGCGGCACTTGTTACAATGGGTCGAAGGTGGATGGATCCGGTGACCCATACTGCCCAGCACTTGGAAGAATCCGTCACATAGGGTCCAAGTTTGACCTGACTAATGATCCAACGGGCGGACTGCCAATCACGGCGAATGCGGAGGTGGCAGGATTGACTGGGGGCTTTGCGTGGCTGCTACAGCTCGACGATGGCCCGCCCAAGTCCCTCAAGATCGATCAGATCGAGGTTGATCCCGTCGAGACTCCCATGGTCTTGGCGATTCCATATGACTCAGGGACATCATTTTCCATTACAGCTCATGCGGCTTACTGCTCATCATGTGTGGAGACATTCTTTGCAGTGAATTCGGTCGATCATGTTCGTGCCTCTCAAGGCAATACTTACTACTATGACGAAGCTACGAAGTTACTCTACGTCAGGATCGTCCAAACGCCTCAAACCTATCTTACGGATTGGCATTTATGGAATCTTGACGACCTCAACATGGACGGAGGACCAAGGACTCATGCACTTGACAGATTCACTTTCAGTGGTATCACTCTCCCATCATTTGCATATGGCCCTTATCTTCATATTGATGCCGACTGTGCAGAAGGGGCTATTAGTGGCCACTGTGCCACAACACCAAGCTATGTGGAGCCGGAAGTTTGCCCGCCGGACTACATTCAAGTATCCTACGACAAGTGCTGCGTATCAGAAGGATCATCTGCCTGTTATATCCCCACGCTTCCACCTACATTCTCGCCTACACCGCAACCGACGTTTGGCCAGGGAGATAATCTCGTTTTGAACCCCGGGTTTGAGTCGGGCTTGACTGACTGGTATGCCAATTCTGGATTGATTCAGATTGATACCAGTCAAGCTCATTCAGGCACCCAATCAGTCCTTGCCACGGGCAGAACAAGTACTTGGAATGGACCGCAACAAACCATGATAGAAAGAATGTCTGCAAACAAAACGTACCGTATTTCATGTTGGGCCAAGCTAAAGGGAACTACAAGCAGCGACACATTGAAACTGACTCTCCGCATTAATGATGATGTCGATGGGACAAAGTGGTTGGGAATCTCGAACACTATCAACAATCAAGATTGGACACTGATACAGGGAGATATCGCTGTGAATGTCGCTGGAACTGTAACGGGCATAGATTTGTATGCCGAAGGACCAGCAGTGGGTGTTGAATACTATGTAGATGACGTGTCCGCGATTGAAGTGTCTTCGGGGGGACGCTCATTGGAATCAGCTCGTAGCAGTACGCAACCTCAACACGAGGATGTAGAGATGCAAGCTGCGTCGGGAGCCGTTGTCTCACCAATGTTCGCCCTTTTGACAGTAGCTCCCATCTTTTTGTGGTATCAGTGGAAGTAGAGAGACTCTGGTCTAGAGAGAGGTTATGCGCGTATATTATCATCATGTGTCCTTGCTGCGAAATTGTAAAGTCTGATGTTTGAAACAGCTCGCATACTGGTGAGCAGTTTATTGTTGTAACTAAATTAGGAAAGCCAACTTGTTGGAATCGATAGCAATAGTACTCACTACGAGGCACTTAGTGAGTGGCCACCTCTACCACTTCCACGATAACTGTTGAAGACAGGAAGAATAGAAAGACACATTGTACACAATGAAGTGCTACTCCGAAGGTCCTTTCGATCTTTGAACAAGGAACCTTTATCATGTGACTGTGCATCCCTACATTACACACCTATTGTCTATCTGAGCAACTAAGAAGCACGAGGGGAGCTGGAGGAAAGGAATAGAAAGAATGGACTCCAAGAGTTATTGTAAACGCGTCCTTTACAGGTATATATCACAATGTTGTAAATTACAGACGCCCCCCTTCCCCTCCCCCCCAAGACAATCTCTTCACTTCCTGCAATCATACGGTCGAAGCTGATTCAAATTCCCTGCTGCAATCGAAAAACTCTTGTCCCCCTTCACTGATCCTTCCATCCTAACTTCATACCTCCCTTCATTGTTCTTGTCTGGACCCACAACACGAACAATTTTATCGTTGAGCTCAGGTTTGTTTTTCAATCGAGCAATTTGCACAAGGTCTTCTGCTTTGAACTCCCCATCTTTCCTGCAGTGCAGTTTATGGCCATTTTCCCTCCATTGCTTCTTCTGACATTCTGCACTGCAGTAGTACGCCTTCTTACATCTTTGACATACGAGGAGCTTTTTTGATTTACATTTGCAGCAGTCGCATTGAAGTCCGCCGACATCAATGAGATTGTTTATCTCTTCATTGGATAAACTAGTTCCACCTCGTCCTATGGGCATGACATGAGTTCTCTTTTGTGGTGGATCCCCGCCAGCAGTTGCCTCATTCACCGTGCGCTCTAATGAACTAGCAGATCTCACTGTGGTGGATTTGTTCAGTCCATTTAGATTGTTTTGGCAATCCTTCAGAACAACATCCATCAGTTCCTTCATAGTTTTTTGCGTTTGCTCGCCCCCAGGGGTCAACATGAGCATCTTTTTCTGTTCCAATCTTTCTTGCTTGGAATTTTTGGCTGTTTCTCCCCGATCGTAATTGCATGGTGGTAAATTTCTTGACACTTTAAACGCTCACTACGAGAGTACGACATGACGCCGAGCGTGTATCCTGCCTCCAACCGAAAAAGCCGGGGCTCGTGCTTGTCACGAAATATCTGCTCCATATTCTTCACATCATCATCCGTCGCTTCAAAGTAATCGCCTCTTAGGGTGCTGGTGTAGCCGTGGAGAATATGATAGCGGGCTTGATGCGTGGAGTTCGGAATTCCTCGGAATGCTAGCCAGTACTCAGTCGCCGCTTCTCTGTGTTTGCCAAAAAGTCAAGGCAGCGACTTGATGTCTCATCAGGGATCTGAGAGGCTCATCTTTGTATTATTAATGATTGTAGCGACGGCTATGGCCGGCTGGCTACTGGCTACTGGCTACAACAAGAAGCTGCGCGCTACTTTTCAGATTTTCAGGCAGAAAAATTATGCGAGCATGGGGCTTGACTCGACTCATTCTACAAGAGGAATTAGTACAATCAACATCACAACAGATCAGCCTTTTGAGATGGAGCCTAAGACGCCTGTCTCAATGTTTCTAATTAAAGACACCGCTGCAACCCGAGGTGTTGCCACACTCGGCGTTGCCTGGAGCAAGTGCTAAAGAGTTGTGATAATTCATCTGTTAAACAAATTATGGCATGAATCCAACGCTTCGGACGAATCCAACGCTCAGTGCTCGGAGTCCGTTCCCATAGAAAAGGACTCCCGATACAGCGAGTTGAAATACTCCCCTCAAGCTAGCACCCTAATGGCGCTAGATTGCTCTCGCTATTCAAATGCCTCTACTACTTCTATTCGATCTCCACGATCTATCTAATCTCACCTAAACCCTACCGAGGGAGGATGAGTTCACATAAAGCTAATCTCACCCTGCTACGATATGCTGCTCCAGCTTGCATCAGAGGCTGGCCAGCCATACCGCCAGCGAAGTGTTCGGTTTCGGCGTTGCCGCGTAATCCCTAATCACTCCTTACTCCATCTGAAATAAATTGTAGGATCTTCTCGACAAAAGCACTCCTCTTCGCTCCCAATGTCATCGACTTTCAAGCAGATAATCAACACTTCATGAATATTGATCTATTATCAATCGCTTCTTCTCTTGTAACACCCTCACGAACAAAATGAAAGGCAACTGCGGCTGCGGCACACTTCTTCTTCAAGCAAGTGGATCCTTGGTACATCGTGTTAGATAACACAGACTGATCATCGCCAACACACAGGTCCTCAAATAATCCTCAGCAAATACCTCAACGCACGAATGTATTGTGTAGACTCAGCCTGGTAGGTCGAACTATCAACACTCCCCTGTCTCTTGGGACACCAATAGATAGGAGCATTATTCAAGTCAACATAAAACCAGCACGAGATTTCCTCGTGACCGTATCACCAGCTCATATGCATCAGTAGAGCAACAGATGACAAATCCTTTTCCTCTCGGCTCAGGCATATCAGGAGGCAGAACCTCCTTCCTATCCTTCTCCGTCATAGTGGATGGAATACGTCCAATCCTGCTTCTGAAATGCTGCTGAAGTGATGCATGGCACAATAGGATCATACAACATCTCGGCATTCTGATACTTACCCAAGTATGCGAATAGGTGAAACAAACACTCCAAATGACGTTCTATGGACTGAGCAAGATGTCTACTTCTCATCATTGAAAACTCCCAACAAATATCTACCCGACCAGGCTCAGCTCTCTATCGCAGCATTCATTCCAATCGAAGATTGGCAATATATAGGACGCTTCCTCACTTGACACTCTCAACTGACATCTATCTGGCCAATACTCAATCTTGAAGGAGCTTCAGCACGTCTTGGCAGTGTTCGGCCGCTCAAGCCAGTCACTCCTGAACATACGTCACGGCTGTGCTGACATACTGGATCGAGCCAAAAGGCCCAGCACCAGACGCCATTGTTCAACTCCACTTCACGAGGTCGATTGCCAAGATGCATTGATGGCCTCTCAATGACTGAGGAACTTCTTCTGGCCATACCTCATCGTGATATACTTCTTCCCTTGGATATAGCATTTGCTTCACGGCACTTTTCACGGCAATGATCCAGTTCTCTCATCAATCTCTTGGAGTGGTGTATATTGTCGACGTAGTTCAAAATAACATTTTGGGCAATGAGCGCACAATAACTGCTTCACATTCTCATCTTGGAGCCAAACATTGTAGATGATGATAGTACACAGGGCTTGATCGGTAATAGACACCAGGTGTCTTACCATCCTTGTCGACACTGCGACATCGCACCTTGCACAACTTGTGGCAATCCTCCCCTTGAGGGAGAAAGACCTCTACCAATCTGGACATACACAAGTGATTTGTCAGTAATAGGGCTCCCCTGAAGCGCTGCACGCATCAGCCTAAGCTACCACATAATATTGTCTTCGAACCTCATCCACAAGAATTGCAAGAGCTTCCATCTTACCATCATGAATATGCCAGCCGCTGATAACATCAGATCATCAAACCGCATTTTGTAGAGTTTCTCCTCGGCCTCTTCCTCAACCGTAGATAGTTCAACAACACCTACCGGAGGCAAAGTCGCCGCATTTCCAAAATTTGCATCGAATATTATTCATAACACAGCCAAATGCCGCGTTCGACCTCATTCCTAGCCATTTCGTTGCCCCATGGTCATTAATCTAGGCTCCAACTACCCTCCCAAATCCGCAGTAGCGTGTGGGATCTTGTGTATCAAAAGAGTTCCTATCCTCTCAAAGAATAACACCACTTGATATTAAACCAATCAACCAACCAAACGTCGCAATGTTGCTATATCTGGCTCATGCGTAGTCACTGTGTATGGATGTAATTCGTCGCTGAGCTAATGTGCCACATACCGTAAGGTTCATGATTTTGCACCCTCCACTCAAGGCAATAATACCAATACATTATTCAGCAACCCAAAGAAGCGTTCAGCCAGATCAGCCAACTGCGTACCTCTCTCTAACACTCATAAAGCAGTTCACACCTCGTATAGGAACCTGCGCACTCCTTGCAAGTCTGAGTTGCTCAAGGGTCGCAGACGAGCGTGTCTGGAACATTTACTTTCATGCCGTTGCTGCCATTCCATGCTCAGCATCGCATCAGTGTAGAAGACGGCATCAATAAATCGTTTGTTGTATAGTGCATGATCATTTTGTTGGAAACTCTCTTCACAAAGTCGTGTTGGATGGATACCTCCCCAGCTGCGTGGTCTATTTAATAGTGAGCATCCTCTTCTGAAATGAGTCATAACTTACCAAGTCTCTTCGGCTGAAACACCAGTAGGATCTCCAACTCCAACGCATTGAAAGTACCCATAGTAGCCGACACAATAGCTTCAAAATCTTCTAAGAACAAGTCATTATCATCCCTTGCCTCATCAGTAAAGAACAAGTCATTATCATCCCTTGCCTCATCAGTACTGCTAGCTGCAATACCATACGCAATAGATATATCTCCAGTGATTCCAAGGCATCTCCGCTGATAGTTCCTCTTCTATGAGGCAACTACTCTCATCAGTGCTAACATTACGCACCAATGTGATCCTTCATCACCTCAATGTAAGCGAGCATCCTCAGCAGGATCTCCTAAAAAATCATTATGGAGGTGGAGAGACAGTTTCTCTCGATCATAGCATCATGCACATGGACCATGAGCGCTCTTGCACAAGTAGCCTGGATACAATACTACCTCATACTCGCTCGTTCCTGATCTTTAATAAGATACAGGCAAATTCGCCGGCTCAGGGGCCATGCATATAACAGCTTGGGAGCTTATCATACACAAGTTGGTTACGACTCTTCAGAACTATGTCATTTTCCTGACCATACTAAGCCTTGGTATGGATTTAATGCCCTCCATCACGGAGGCGCGCGTAATACTTACGTAATCGCCAATTCTTCAACTACCATCCACAATGCCTTTAAATACCGTCACCAAAACTAAAGAAACGGTATGGTGCCATTATTCTGTGGGCGAAGTCTCATCCCTGCCTCGGCTTCACATTCGACTGAGCGAGTGGACTGTATCTGTAAAAGCACACTTGCTATTCATTGCCACTCCCAAGATGGACGGCGGAACTAAGTGATGGCTCTACCATACAAGTCTCACATCTCCACAAGTCGTTAATGAATGACAGCGTCCACGGCCGGATATTCCTCAAACTTCCAACCTCATCAGGAAAAAGGGCATTGACTATAAGGTCAAAACTATTCAAAGTTCTCATACTCACTCTCTCTCCCCGTTCGTGCGGTGCAGTCGGAGGTAAATCATATTTGATTGGGAATTGGGTTTGTCGAGTTACCAGTTTAATACGCATAATCCCGTCATAGATTCCACCTAAGTTGTTGCAGCTACAGGTGCAAACACACTTGCCTTTCTGCCGACATTAGGGAACCAGGGAATCAGATCAATCATCCTACCTTCTTCACACTTCACACACTTCTCCGAAATTGTTGCATTCCTACTCACAACGCAGTTGCTGATTGCTGATATATCGCTACAGTATTCGGAGGCAATCCCTGGAGACTATTCTTGAGTTGGAGATGGCATTTGTTGTACCTGAGTGAGTTTCACCTAAGGCATAGTGGGACTATTTGTGGCCGAGTCGTTGTTCGCAGGTGCAAAGTGACCTTCCTCCCCTGACGCTAGAGAGGCTCTACGTGGGAGAACTAGCGGAAGTCATAAACTGCAACCCATCAACGCTCGCCTTATAAACTCGCTCAGCACAGACGCAGCAGCGGTAATCGATGAGATACCATAGCAGCCAACATTGCGTCCATATGTGCCTTCTAGAGCAGAGCTTTGACCACGAGATTCACATGTCTTTCCGGACAGATGATACCAGTGTTCCCAATCTCAATTCGTACGCCACTCATAAACATAAACAGCTCTTCATCAGGGGGCCCGGAGGACATATCCAACTCCGGTTTCTTCTCCTACTGTGACACCACTCCACACTCTGTCTCCAGTCAACTGCTAACTATCCTGTTATGTATGTTCCCAGTACGATTCATACCCGCCGGCGTGCCTGTGGGGAATTGGTCCACCACCCTACAGCCCTGTATATGCTTCTTCTAGCAGAAAAACTCTCGGCACTAACATTTGAAGTATCATGGTCTCGGAATCTGTGCCCTTGCTCTAACCCTATCTCTCCTTCATGTTTCCTGCATCAACACTGTACTGACATGACAATAAACGCCATGTGCAATCTCCCAGACACGCATGTCACTAGACTCCTCAGTGTGGTCAATCATGGAAATATGATGACACAGTGTCATTCACCTGGTACGTAAAATGAACGTAAAGTTCGCTACAGGCAAATCTACACGAGATAATGAGTCCGGTCATCGTAAGAATGGAGGTATGTGCTTTTCAGGTCCACAGAAAGTACTCATTGCTCCCGTTGCTTGTCAAAGCGATCCAACATAGTCCCGAACTAATGTCCTTTACACTGCATTCTGAATTAGCTCCAAAATGTGCTCTTGAGACGTACTCATGTGATACGAATGATGCGCATCGGTGTTCTGTGGTATGTATGAAACAAACCAACACCATCACAAGTCTGCTCATAAGTCAATTCGAGGTAAATAAGAAGATGACCAATACTTTGCAGTAAAGCGTCACACAACTTCTCGTCATAAGCCTAACAGCCTAAGCCAAAACAGTAGCAATCTTCGACATCAGTAGTGACGAAATAGTCAAGGATATGGGGCAGAACGGAGCTTGAGGGTAGAATCATCTTGGCTGCGTGCATACTAGCAGGTCTGGTGACCGCTAGACTGCATTGAAACCCATCGATAGTATCGTGTTGAAGGCCAGCCATCTCATCCAAGAAAGCATTCACATTCAGAGTATCTTCATCCGTAATAAAGCCAGAAGGTTGGCCAAAAACTAGGTGCAGTTTTCCTTCAAGGACAGGTCGGAGTGCGTCATTAAAAGCGAATCAACATCATCAGTACTGTACGATCGTTGAACGAGAACCTGTGCATAGGAAGTGCAAACTAAAGCGAAAGATGAGATCAACAAATGTAAGCAAGGTTCTCAATTGTAAACTTAATGCCGTATCCCTATCCTATCCTCGATAGGGACCTTTGATGATACGCAGAAGTTGACGGCAACTCATTTTTTACCAAATCTTTAATATGCTTCGCGTTCTGCTTCTATCTATTCCTCTCAAAAGTTCATCCAAGACTTGGACTTGGGAAAATTTTCATCAGGTAGCTTCATTTCGTGTCGAAATGCATTCTTCAAAAAGACATCCGGAATCTGAGGTGTAAGGTTTCTCTATGAACTCAATGGCACCCCGATGAACATCGGTAATTAGGTAATGATCGTGAAAGGAAGTAGCATTTTCTACTGTTTTCTTCACGTCAATCTTGACGACATAAAGATGCTTGTTATTGTTAGTGATATCATCTTTCCTTTCGTTCGTATGCTCCATAACCTGACAATCTAACATATGATAATCATCATCTCCATCTATAACTATGTCCGTGTCGTCATCAAATGGTCGTCAATACACATGTGCCGTAATTGGAGTGAAGATATGTGCAGTAATCATTGACATAGCACTGTGATTGTCAAGAGTGTGGATACGGATTGGCCTGCTGTTCTGCCCACGTTCTGACAGGGACATATTTCTTATTCAATTCATACACCGTGACAGGGTCGCCGCTAGTGTAATCTCTCTTCTCTGTCCACCTGGTCAAATTCACTTTCCTTGGATATGGGTTCCCACTTCTTCACATGTTCGTCCCAAGCGTTTTGCCACTCTTCTCCATAGTCAATGAATACCTCCTCACCTGGTTGAATATCACGTGACGCAACGAATTCCAACATGAGACCAGCAGACCTTTCATCCGCTTGCTGTATTGAATATGTGAGAGCTCTACCACACTAGTCTGATGCCTATGTCGATTGCTGGGCCGAATCTATTGGTTATTTTGAATTGAGAGATGCAGAGAGATTTCTTTTTCTCACCACCCACCCTCCCTTGGTGCCAACCTACGTTGTTATGGTACCCTTGCACACTGATAGGCATGTTTGTATAGAGTCATCTCCCTGACTAAGTCGAACCTTGTATGGCTAGCTCTCCCTGGTTACGACTCAACTATGCAAATGCATGTACGTGATGAGTTCTCGTGAAACTGGACATCCAGTCACGCTTATACTACTGGAGGTGTATTGGGTATTGGGTGCGGACCCGTCACACACCAGGAGGATTATGGATTGGGGGCACCAAGCCCCCTTTTATGTCATCTTTCCCCTCTTTTTTGGACGGGCAACAAATCGCCCGCTGATGTGAGGTCACTACCCGCGGGTTGTGACCAGGCACTAAAAACCGCCCGCCGGACACAACGGTCACTACGGTCACTACCCGCGGGTTGTGACTGTAGTGACCGTTGTGACCGACTACAAAATGTCGCGGCCAGAGCACCCGCCTCTTATGTTTATTTAGGCAGCGCTGCAATTGCATCATCGCTTCAAAAGGGTAGAATAATATCGCCCTTATCGATCTTGAGAGCATAGTGTTGTGTTGCTGTGGTCAGGTTGGCGATCTGAGTACGCTTCCACCCCCGCCGGTTCGGATGCGTTTTTTTGGCGATTCTTGAGCAAAACTTGACGCCGACACTACACCCATCATTCTATTATTCCTACAATACTGATTCAATATGCTGCCCTTCTCTGAGCCATCCTACTACAGCCTACCTACTCCGCTACGCTCACACTTCAGTTGTTAGATATAATTGCCCGGCTTTGACTCTTCGCCTCTCGACTCCTCGTTCCCTGTACTTGTGGCGTCTGTATTCATGATGACGACTTCTCCAGCCGACGGTGAAGTTCTCGACACCATCCATCGTCTCCTCGGATCAAGGATTTGTGTCACCATGACAGATGAAAGAATTGCCTCAGGTAAATTCATGAGTCTTGATAGATTAGGAAGCATCATGTTGGAAGATGTTGTTGAGCAACGATGGCTCGCATATCATGATGTGTCTACCGCTGATAATAAAGATACAAAATCCTATGATGACAATACTGAAGACGCCTCAGTCACAAATAGCGCCGACAATAACAACGTGCAGCAACATGTACATCACACCAAAGATGAGAGTGGACTATGCCAGTGGACCACAGAGAGATCATTGACACAAGCAGTAATAATTGGGATGAAAGTTGCCAAGGTAGAGATTATGATGCGAGAATGGGAAGCAAGGTTAGAGAAGACAACAGAGTGATTGCTGAAAAGAATGATAATGGAGTATTCCTGCTCGAGTAGATTGCAACAGACAATGGAGACTGTATTATCAGTATAAACAACCAGACACTTGTTGGAGCTTAGCCTGAGCAATCACTTTGAACTGAACAAAGGCAACACTGAGGGGGCATCGGCTTAGAGTAAGAGTCTGATAGTGCAACATCAACGAAATGTTACACGCCATCGCCGTCCGAGCAATGATCACACCTGCATTGTATCGCAGTAGATGAAATCTTTTCGTAAAGGTGAATTAATTATCATTTATAGGGATGTAATGACAAAACTTTATTCATTACAAGGCTTCGATTCAGAGTCTAGCAGAAGTATTTCTGCCACTTCTCCATAACATACATATTAGTCTGTGATATACCAGAGGCGGATTTGACAGTTTATAGATCGGAGCCGGCCAATAGAGGGGTGGTGGTAGGTGCAGTAGTGTCGGCGTCAAGTTTTGCTCTAAGAAATCGCCAAAAAAAAACATCCGAACCGGGCGGTGGAAGCGCACTCAGATCGCCAACCTGACCGCAGCAACACAACAACTATGCTCTCAAGATCGAAAGGACGATAGTAGGTATTCTACCCTTTTGAGGCGATGATGCAATAACAGCCGTCAACTGCTACAATCAATTTCGATAGATAGACTGCCAAACCGCCCGCCCTGGTCACTACGGTCACTACGGTCACAACCCGCGGGTAGTGACCGTAGTGACCGTTGTGTCCGCGGGTAGTGACCGTTGTTACCACCAAACAACCCGTCGCCATATTCACCCGCGGGAGATTTGTCGCCCGTCCAAAAAAGAGGGGAAAGAGGACATAAAAGGGGGCTTGGTGCCCCCAATCCATAATCCTCCAGATTGATCTTCCAAGAAATCAACAGATTTTTCAAGCCATTCTTTGTTATGATAAAAGTCAAAATCATTCGTCCATTGGAGCTTTGCATTTTAGTCAGTAGAATGATGATTGATGTACACAACATTTGAGCTGTAAGGGAACAGCAATAGGGTGGAATTAGGATGACCGAAGCAGTAGTTTAGAATGATCTGCTTGTGCACAATCTTTCTTTGTCGCTTATCATGTCACCTGCGGGCCCTTTTTTTTTAGCATACATGTTTGCTTTGGACTGTCAGCAACGTGAACAAGGGGTGCAGGGGCAACCAAGCCTCCCTTTGGTGTGAGCCGGGTATCGCAAATGCTCCACGACCAGCATGCGAAATAGTAGATTGCTTTGGAACAATATTGTCTACGCATTTCCCCTGCTCTTCAAGGTAATCAATTGAACGGATTGAGTTCTCAACCTCCACTGTCATAATATCTCCCGCTTTGATTGCACGGATACCATCCTTGTGTGTTTCAGGTAGAGCATGCCTCTCACGTGAGACATATGGATGCGTCTTTATAACATCCCACAAGTCTTTCTGGACCTCATCTGCAATAATGATTTTGTCTTCTACCAAATCATCTGTACTTTCCCAACTATCATCTTGCCATATTGCTGCAAGAAAGCTAACGCCTTTTCATAGCTTGATTTCAGGGGCACCAATTGAAAGTGTCCCTCCCGAGACGTAAACCAGGACGAACCATAGTCAACATACAATTCCGCACCAGCTTCGATATCTTTGAGGGCGTGCGCACCTCAGGTACCGAAGACAACGTATCTCAATAATTACGCACCGATTGCTAGAGCATGCAATCTACTTCTTTTTATGTACTCGATTTTGCAGCCTGCAACATTCTTATTACTCATTCTTAGTTGATCTTAAATCATTACAATTACTATGTACAAGTACCTAAGCCATCTGATTCCTATTCACAAATCATCAACATTGGCTAAAGCTTACTTAGGCAAAGTGCCTCTCAAACACGGGACTATAAGCTGATGATACATTGACCTCCTTACCATTTCCAAAGCGAACCTTCTCGGCACATTCTTCGGGCTTGTCCTGCTGACGACAGTAGTTATCTTCAAATGCTCTTGAAGGCATTTGGTAGCTCTTCATCGTTGCCCCATCGAAGTAGCGAAGAGAAGTCTTGCCATCCATGGTCGGTAGTATGCGACGACTCAAATCGAGTTCGACCTCAGCAGGGCTTCGGTACCACCTCTTGCGAGCCTCCACATCCTTGAAAGCAATAAGCGTGGTCCATGGAGCGAGAAACTCACAGTGGGACTCTTCGTAGATATGGATGCTATGGTAAACAAGAAGGAAGAAGAGAGATTGAGGAGTTAGAAACACAGCAGCATCGAAGCTGTGTCAAGACCAGGCTCGTATCAATATCATCTCACCTCTTGAATCCGATTGCATCCAGCATCTTGATCATTGTAGACCTATTCTCAAAGCTGCCATTCTCGTCCGACGGCGAGCGATTGTTAACAGCCTCCCCAATCTGCACGACAAGAATACCATCGTCTGTCAATGCATCATACAATGAAGTGACATAGCCATCGTCGGTATAGAGCACCTTGGCAAAGGGATGGTCATCGTTCGGGTCCAAGCAATCCATAATCAACACATCAAACTTGTCCTGCAAATCAGGCTCAGCCGAAGCTTTGGAGATACTGGAAGATCCAAAGTTATCATTGAAGTAAGCCAAAGCATCCTCCACACGCAAGTCAGCTCTCTCATCGTCAAAGCACCACTCGGCACATCCGTCGTGATGGGCAATGCTTGAGCAGTCCTGCCATTCGGGTAGATACTTGGTACTCAAATTCACCACGCCCTCGTCAATCTCAATCATGACTACCTTCTCGAGAGTGGAATGCTTGAGGATCTCACGTACAGTGGCACCTTCACCGCCACCTATGACTGCCACTCTCTTTGGGTTGGGATGGGTAATCATCGCAGGATGGACGATGCTCTCGTGGTATGGAGCATCTCCATAACGTGTGCTTTGAATGATCCCATCCAGGAGTAGGATGTGGTCAGGAGCAAAGAACTCAGGGTGCAGGCTCTCGTAGCTTCCATCATCCTCAAGAGACTTGTAGTAGTCACTAAGTCTACGATTCACCGGATCTAATACCTCGTAGACATCTTCCATCTGAAAATCAGTCTCGGCGGCAGATACAAGAGGCTTCTTGATATCATAGTCGTGTGAACCAAGTATTTCAGATCCCAAGTCGGCGTCCAAAGGATTCAGCTCAAAGTTGTACTCAGGTACAAATCCCTTGCGGAATCCACGTAGCTTGTGACTCCACATCATCATTGGATCATCTGCATCTTCATTTGCTGCCTTCACTCCAAACAGCTGCTGGATACTTGGTAGCGTTGGGATGAGCTTGCCGCTGCCGCATGTGAATAGATCCATGGAAATCACACCTTCTGTAGGCCATGTATGGAAAGCTACGTGGGACTCAAGTAAGACTCCAGCACAGCTCACTCCGACGGGGATCAAGCCGCTATAATATTAAGAGAGGCGAAGAGTGAGATAAAGCGGGTAGGTGTTAGCTCAATCACGTATTGAACACAACATATCTATTTGGCAAGCAAAATATAAACTTACTGGCAATGGTAGGACAATAGAGTGAGCTTGGACTCATCTACCAATTGAATCATGGCTTCAGCCAATCTTTCTTCGGAGTTGAGGAAGATTGGATCAACGTTCTTGATATCAACTAGAAGATGTTGTCCTACTGGAAGATGGAGGCCTTCCATGAGATCATCGTTGCCCTCCTTGTCATTGCTGCTATCATCGCTACTATCATCTGAAGAATCATCCTCATTTGTCATGGCGACCACATCATCATGCTCATATTCCTCATGCAATCGGGGCAGATGTAGATCATAGCTGTTACGTGAGCCCTCTACAGGGAAATGCTGGAACGTGTACGTCGTGTGAGGCACTTCTTTTCCTGGAATCACTGTAGGCGGAGGAAGCTGCTTTACACTCAAATTCATCATTTTGCCAACGCTTGGATTCGCAGCCTGCGTGGAGCCGTTGAGTTTAGTTTGAGGCACGGAGAGAACTTGACCATTACGCAGCACCAAGATGCGCACAACAATTCCAGCATAGTATGCAACGTAAATGTTAATGACGACACAAAGGAAGCACCCGAAAAGAACGACCGGTTTGAAGTAGAGCGTGTGTTGTTGGCTCTCTTGGTCGTTATCAGAAGTCTCTTGCTGCTGATTGTTGCTGGGAGTTCTTCGGATGAGCTCTTCGTTCATCTTGTCGATCGAGAAGAACGCTGCTATTCCTTGGCAAACGCGGCCGGAGAAGAAGCGCCGAAGCATGGTGATGGGAGGACGGTTGCACATCTTAGCTGTGGGCGAATAGCACGTGTACATGTACTTTATGTGATGTGTTGTTGCTCGCTCCTGAGATACATGGGTTGTTGTTGCTGTTCGCATCGCATCTGAATAATGATTGGTTACTTCTTTGCGAATCAGTGATTCTTTCCACTTATTGTTGTGTTCTCATAATCTGTAGGGGAATGTAACGGGGTTGGGATGTTGCAAGAAAAGTTATATTGTGTCGTAACGTGACTGACTTGTCGTAGCGTTTCTATTTGGCACTCACCGTCTCATCAACTAACCAAGCTCTTTGCGGGATGGATTCTGACAAGGCAAGTACCTCTTTGAAGCTTGTTTGTCCGATTGAGTTAGTTCTGATGCAAACGATCGAGTACTAGTACATACTAGCAGCGGATGGTGTCACCTATGAACATAAAGCGTATGGCTATTACCAACTGGTTTAAGACTAATATTGCAAAAATAAAAAAAGTCTGAAGAAATGCTCAAGACGAGTCCCTTCCCAGATAGTGACCGCAGAGTGGTTGAGAATGGGATCACATCTCCCGCCCTTGACCGAAAATGGCAAATCTATTTTTGACTCGCTGAGAATATGAATATCAATGTCAGGAATATGGCTCGGGACTTCAAAAGTGCGGAAGCGGCCGCATGATCTGTTTCTTCGGTCAGATAGCTCTATAAGATATTCGTATATAACTTTTCCATTATGCTACACTTTAGCAATATGAATATGATCATGCTCCTAAAGCATTAAGCTCGTTTCACTTTGAAGTTAGATAAGCTGATCAATGAATACATCATCTCGATGAACACCTCCCGGTGGGTTGAGTGACCGTCTTTCCCGGAGCTAAAACCGAATTCAAACACCTCAGGCACTTCTTGAAGTGCACAGTAAAGCCAAAGCAAAGAAGCAATCATATCCGCATAAGCTATCCATAATCCCATGTACCCAGCAAGCAATAAGTAGGAAAGCATACATTCCAGAATGCACCCAGCAAAGAATAATTTCGAATCCAAATTGTAGCATGACATAAGGAACAAGTGCACACTGATACAACTCCAGTACGCTGCGATTTGATCAGTGCTGCTATGAGCACCGGCCATCCCCGCAAGTCCAGCCACAAGCAATATCAGACTGGCACGGCTGCGCTCCCTGCAAACTTCACTAAAACCCATGACAACAAACGCAGTAACTCCAAGCTTGTGAAAGAGTTCATACTGTTCGTAGTAATCATCTCTAACTTCCAACACGTCGGCCGCATTGTGTTCAGCTGCCCATTGTGTCCAAATCTCATCATCATCATCTTCGTCTGCCAAAATTTCAGGGACGTGATCTCTCGCATACTTCATCCATACCAAATCCAAGAATGACAATCTGAAATAGAAGATCGATCCCAATAGGAAGCATAATACCGAAAAGCGGAGGTTCAAAAGATACATGGCCATATTATCCCACATTTTTTGGTTGTAGCCCAAAAGAGTGGCAGCATCTTGTTGAACTTCAGTCAGCTCGTCCCATTCCTCTTCACAACATGTCGATTCCTGATTACTATCCCATATTTCTTGCGTGAATCCGAGGTTCGTAGCTACCGGAGCGAGATGATGGAGAAATATTGAGGGTCGGACATAAGAAAGATTGCGTCAAGGTGGATGGAGTAGCATAAAAACACATGTTCATACTCCAAACTTACCCGCTGCTTTTGCCTCCATCGGCAGTTCATCCCAATAGTAATCGTTGTGCTTCATATTTCACCGCTACACAAGTCAATGATTATGGATGGGAGGGCGGTCAAGAGTAAATAAGCAGGGCGGTGCACAGCAGTTGACAACACTCGCCGTGACTGATTATGTGGTTCTCTTTTTGGTTTTTGGCAAATAAGATGTGTTCGCATCGAAAAAATCAGGTATTCTTTCCACTTGAGGGGTTCTCGTTCTCAGTTCTCAATTCTCATAGATCAAGCATGTATCGGAGTAATAATTGGTTACTTCTTTGCGAATCAGCAATTCTTTCCATTAATTATGCGTTGGGGTTCTCAAATCTGATGTAACGGGGGAAGGGGCTTGGGTATTTTGCTGTATCTTTTCGTGTTTGGAAGGTAATAGTGTCGTAACGTGTCTGACTTTAGTCGTAGCGTTTATGTTTGGCACTCACTGTCTCATATTTTAACGCAAGAAGCAATGTTTCATAAGTATACTTCCTCTTTGAGGAGGTCGGTAGGTGTTGCGTTGGAAAGTTTGTTGCTATCTCCATAAATACATATACCCGCTGACCTCGCCTAATAGTATTATGACCCACAACACTTCTGAGGTGCACTCTAGCTGCTACATATGCGGCCAGTGCAGTGTGGTGAGTGGTGCCTATACTACCCCATGACGATGCAACCACATCAACAGCATTCGCACATAATATGTATTTGCATGTGGCAACTTTATCAGATCATAAATGTATTGAGATCGGAAATATTCATTAGCACTTTTACATGATCTGAAGAGGGAGGTGGAGGTGATACGAATAATATTATAATGTCGGTTATTGACATCGTGTGAAATATTGATAAGTACAGAAGCAAAGGGACACACTCTCATCTTGGTCACCTCATCATAAAAAGCACCCCGGTCTCGGTCTTGTTCTTCTTGTTGCCTTTGCTTCTGTCATCATCTCTCGTCTGTCCTGTCGGAGCATTTCCAAGGCTTGGGTCGTTCATTTTGATAGCAATCCACATTGCTGTTCTGGCAACACATCGTTAGATCTCTTTGGTGGCCAAACATCCTTGAAGCTGACATGTGATCAAACAGGATGTTCATGTTTGCCAGGCCCGAGTAATTAAGCTGGTACTTTCGAACTTTCACGCCAATTGTCGAAGCAGTCTGGACAATCTTTGACCGGCCAGCCTAGAGCCTAGAAAGTTCGCCATATCATGAATCACAGCTGAGATGATGACAACATTGTGATGAGAGCATTGCGCTACTATAATTGTTGTAGAAGGGTGTGTGCATCATTGACATCGTGTGAAATCCAAAATATTGATAAGTACAGAAGCGAAGGGACACACTCTCACCTTGGTCACCTCATCATACATGTGGCATGGCATATTTCTTGAAACCACGGAGGCAGGAAAGTGGTGATGGCCGTGGATGTCAATGGCGTGTTTGCAAGAGTGAAATCCAGCTTGACTTGTCACGCACGACTGCAAGAGATAGTTTGATTAGTTGACGATTGTTGGTTTCCACTCCGAAGAGTGTACTTCCCCCATCGCCACGTAACGGCCAACTGACAAAAGATGGGGTGGGCCGAGTTCGCACCCCCCTACAGACATCCCTCCTTCCGATGACAATACCAACGTAGCTGAAAATAATAATAACAACATCGGGGGTACGTAACACGTAACCTATGAGGCAATCCATGGCACCCACGACTCTCAGAAACATCAAAATAACATGGATTGATGATAAAACAACTTCTGGTGTGTTGGATGGGTGTATTGCGGTGGAGAGGCGACACAGCTCGTTCATCATACGACGAAAGCGTTATTATTCGTGCATTACAGCAGAATCAGTGTATGGGGAAAGTGGGAGACAACAACCATCATTTAAGAATCAGAGTTGAGAATGTCATTATGTATGTAATCTAAAAGTTGTGCTGGGGTGTTGCAGTGCATAGAAGTTGGTGGAAGAGGTTGATGATGGTATGAGCTTACTGTTGATGTAACAATAATGGGAGAGTGGCATGAAGATCTCAGAGGCACTTGAAACATCATACTACAACCCAATCTGAAGTGAGACAATGCGCATACTACAATCAATAGGCATATGATGAAGCAGTGTACTGTGGATAAACTCATGAGGATCAAAGATGATGTCTATCTGGTGGCTGTGGAGCTTATGGAGAAGGGTTGGTATACTGTCTTTGCCCTACTTCGCTGCCTAAAATGAAACAAATGAGCGTCCCATCACAACAAATAACTGAGAGATTCGCCTGTAAAGGAATATCGAAGTGCTGATTCTGACATATATTAGAGAGGAGTGTCGGTTTGCGAGGTTCGGATGATTGTAACACACTTTTGGAGCCGAGAGTTACAAGGCGAGTAGGTGAGGGAGAGAACCTCCATTGCGATCCTAAAGCGGCAAACATAAGAAATACAACAACTCCATTGTGAAGGGCGTTCCTGCTACCAAAGGGTGTTTAATTCAAGCTCAGCTGAGTGCAACACAGAGTCATCTTCCGAATGCCGACTCGCGAGGATTTGACCATCTCATTTGTGACCAAACCAATACTTCTCGTCTAAGGAAAGAGCACACTTAACGCATAGATCAGCTCTAGATTGATATTGTATTAAAGTAATGCATCTATTACCTTCCTCATTAATTTGTGGGTTGATAGGACATACATCATCATTGGACGGAAGCTTGGAGCTGGAGTGATGTATAATGGTGGGGGCAAAAAATCGGCGCAAGATGTCGAATTATTTTGCTGAGGAGCTTATGGAACAGGGTCAATAGAACCCGAAGGGACCCCGCGCGCACGAACAAGCTAGCATGTCCGGAGCTGTCCTCTTTTTGTGCCCCGACACTGGATGGACGAACACAAAATAAAACACAGAACCATTACACCTACAACATCTTCACGCACCATGTCGATTATCGGAATTGATGCCCCTATTGTGCAGATATTATGATGCTATCTTATCCGACTTTATTAACGACTAGGTGTGCTATTTCGCCGTCTCGTCAGAAGCAGCTGCTTCTCGGTCGACTCTCTTATCATGCAGCTGCATATCGGCCCTCAACAAAAGAGTGCGATGAGTCACCGTCGTCTTTTCTGATTTCTCATCATGTTCAGCACAATCCGAGCTTGCTTGCTCGGTTTAACAACAATAAATGGAACAGTCAAAGATTATTTGATTCGGAATTATCATCATCATCATCATCATCAGCGAGCGGTGCACCTGATCTATCGAGGAGGTCAATTCATGTTGGCACGGCGCAACGTCAAACTCGTCCACAACACGTAAATGATTTTTCACCACATAATAACCACTGTACATTCAACAACAACAACACGTCGCTACAGCCATCTCAACTGCAATATGCAGCAGAAAGATGGTACACGAATTATCCTCCAAGTTACTCAAAAAGAAATGACAATCAAGTGACACATAATGAACTTACCAACAGGAAAATTAAAGAAGCCAATCAACACCACGAGGATTGCTCCAACAATGATAATACCAATCCACTACGATCATCAACAACATTGACATCAGGAGAACAATCCTCCACAACAGATAACAATGATAGCAACACAAAACCATCGGAACCATCCATACACAACATATCCTACCTCCCACAATCTCTACATCCATACGCTCATCTCGCTCGACTCGACAAACCAATCGGAACAATGCTCCTCCTCCATCCATGCCTATGGTCCACTGCTCTAGCCTACACACCACTCCTTTCCACCACAGCAGCTTATACTGCTGCATCAGCATCTCCACTCGCATTCACAGTCCTTTGCACCAAATTTGCACTAGGCTCCTTCATAATGAGAGGAGCAGGTTGTACCATTAATGACATGTGGGATGCCAAGTATGATAAACAGGTCACACGCACCAAAAGCCGTCCGTTGGCGAGCGGTGCTCTATCGTATAATCAAGCATGGATGTTTCTGGCTGCACAACTGTCAGCTGGATTGGCTGTATTGCTATCATTGGAACCTCATTTGCAAGACTGTTTTGTGTGGGGTGCTGCATCTTTGCCGTTGGTGGGGATGTACCCATTGATGAAGCGGTATACCAATTATCCCCAATTGGTGTTGGGTTTGACTTTTAATTGGGGTGCAATTATGGGATGGGTAGCTGTGCATGGGAATAATGTCGATTGGAGTGTGGTGGGTCCATTGTATGCAAGTGGAGTTTGTTGGACATTGATTTATGATACCTTGTATGCTCATCAAGACAAGGCAGATGATGCCAAGTTGGGATTAAAGAGCACGGCGTTGACGTTTGGTGAGGATGGAACTAAGCCTGTACTGACAGCTTTGACTGGAGCCGCATGGGATGTTGGATGTTGGCTGGACACAATGTTGGATTTGGAGACGTCTTGGACGCTCCATTGTATTATGGAGGTGTGAGTGCTGCGGCAGCTCATTTATTGTGGCAAGTACATACAGCTGATTTGAATAATGTTGAGAATCTTGCGCACAGATTTCGGAGTAATAATGTGGTTGGTTGGATGGTGTTTGCCTCTTGTGTTGGTGGAAATCTCATGATGATTATATAGTACACGACATTGTAAGGATGACGTGTATGTAGTTGGTGAAGTGAAAGGAAATGAAACAAGAGAAGAAACACTAAAAACAAATCAATCTCAATCCATTATTTAGCTGTCAACCCCATTCGTTCTTTGGTGCCCTTCTCCCGACCCTTTAAGAGATGGTGCAAAACCCTGTCATACTTGCAGAAGAATCGTGATCATCCTTTGCAGCTGCACTCAGTTCGCCAAGGAGACTCGTGCGTTCGGTTGCCATATCAATACCATCATTACCTGCTTCCTGCTCTTTGGCGATCTTGTCAGTAGCATCCAAAAGTCCCTTGAGAGCATCACACTTCTCCTCGTCTGTAGCGTCATCAGTATCGCTCACAATTGCTTCCACCATTGCAATGAATGTCGAGGTGCTGTCAATCGAAGCGCTACTTTGGTATGCTGATGAGGCCGCGGGAGCATCCCATGGCATTCTTCCCTTGATGGTCATGCAGCAGCCCTTGAACTGTTCACCGACGCACCCGTTGGGACAGCAGCCATCCTGTGTTGAAGAATGATTTAGTGAGCGTGCGCAGAGAAGTGTTTACCATTGATACTTCATCAATCAGTGAGACTTACCGGGCAGCAGCCGTCAGGGGCAGCAACCATCAGGGAAGAGGCAAGGTGCGTAATTGCAGCATCCACCAAGAGGATAGTTGGCAGCGCCCTGTTCAACACGATCAGTGCCCAAACCAAAAATCTTTTGCACCTTCCTATCACCCACCTCCTTGCTGATCGCTCCACTTTGAACTGCCTTATGAATCTGCTTCACCTCATTCATATTCTGTGTAAACTTCTTCCGATTTTGTTCACTCTGATTTCCAACATTGTTATTACCGTGCTGCTTCTTCTTCTCGTTCTCCTCGTGCTGCTTCTTCGCACTTGCAACCGCACCCTGCACTCCAGCCACCACCAATTTTGGACTGACATTAGAATCGACCAATCCCTGGAGGAGCTGGCGAAGTCCAAAGCTTGGTGCAACGTAGTTATGTCCATTCATTATTAGATCGAGTTTTGCTTGAATGGCATTAGATTGACGAAAGTCGTAGTGGAAGCAGAACCCTTCGAACTGTTCTCCGCAGTTCCCATTTGGGCAGCAGCCATCGGGGCAGCAGCCGTCTAATGGAGGTGGAGGTAAAGCGCATCAAAAGTTAAGATAATGTTGTAAAAACATCTTCGTCAGCATACACACTCAAACGATCGAACTCACCAGGGCAGCACCCGTCAGGGAAGCAGCACGGAGCAGCGTTACAACAGCATGCAATCCTGCCTACAACACCGTCGTTGAGATGTGGATTGTTCGTAAGCTGCAGATTCTTTTGCGTATCGGGATGAGGGACCTGGAATGATTCACCTTCTTGACTGGATGAGGGACTAGTAGAATAGTAACGATAACAGCGTGAGAAGGCGGTGAGAAGGCGGTCATTTGAGAATCTTGACATCTCTTGTGTCCGTCTATCCACTCTACGCTCACCTGTTACGAGAAATGCTCCTCCCTCATATGTGGCTCTTTTATTCTTTGTGACACAGCTGGGAGCGTAACTCAGTCTCTGCAGGGGAGAACTCTTCCCCGCCACACGCCCCCTAAATATGATTTTGTGCACCATGGATTGCACATCACAGTGACTCACAAGATGGTGCTCTCGGCCTACGCAGCAACAAAGGCGACAGATATTATATTATAAACCCATAACACAGTCACTTGACCTATTTTTCACGCTGAATCGATTGATGCAGACGATGGTCTACAAAATCCAACGCCTGTGGACGTATTCACAACAATAGCAGCGGCAGTGATTTTTCCGAAATTTACGTGATGACACAGATTCGGCATCGTGCAGGAGAGGTAATGATCAATATCTAACGCTCCTATGGTAACCCCACATCCGCATGGGTTAAAGTCGTCGATTGTTCAACGGCGATAGTGGCAGAAATGAGTATTATAGCGGCATATCAACAGAATATAAATAATGCCATGATTCGGGAACTTTTTTTCCCACAAGCGGTTGCAGCCTCAAAAAGTGCGGAAAAAAGCAGGCGAGCGAAGTATGAATTCCTATGTTTACAAAGGCCTCAACCTGCAAAACACCTCCCAAGGGGCAAAGTTCTCCAGAGAAGGGCAAACAGAATAGCGACAAACCCTTACACCATCGCAAGAGAGCTATTATTGCTCACTAGCACTTGCAGCTGCAGATGCTCTTGTAACATGTCTGCTTCCTGCCAGCCTCAATTGGACCGCACCAGTCACCAGGCCACATATCAGATATAAGGTGCGGCATTTTGGCTACATGCAAGTTTGTATGAGCAGCTTGATTTCCCTTTAATACTATCCCAAGCTGTAATAGCTCACTAGCACATGCAGATGCTCATATTCACAGTTCCAAATCCAATGTGGTTGTCAAATGTGTTGTTGGCTGCCAGCTTAAATTGACCAAGACACATATTATCAAGTTGTTGCATCGCACAGCGCAGTTTGTATGAGCCGCTTGACTTACCTTAACTACTATCCCAAGTAATGTATAATTGACTACTAGCTTCTGCAGATGCAGATGCAGATGCTGACCATGCTAGAGATATATTGTTGTCCAATGTGCTCTTCTGGCTACAAGACTTAATTCAATCTCTTCAGACCATTACAAAGTTGTAGCACTGCCAAATTTTAAGATGATTGTATGAGCCACATTATTTCCTTTACTATTATCCCACGCAAGCAATAATTGGCACATTGGCAACCTGTAGATGTTCATATTCACAGTGTCAACTACAAAATGGCGGCCCAATGTGCTACTGGCAGCAGGCAGCCAGCTTCATTGGACCTCACCAGGGCATGTAAGGCTGCGGCATTACTTCTACATTTGCGGTTTGCATTAGGAGAAGAATTCTACTTGTATCCTATCATATCAAACTAGAATGGACCACTCACAGCAGTGTATGTTCGTGATAACTATTGTCATCCAATGTGCTGCTGGCGGCTACCCAGATTGGGCGTCATCAGGTCACCTACACTGTTCAAACGTATTTTTGTCCAAACGTATTAAACCAACTAAGCTAAGTAGTGTAGCATAACTGATATACATACAAAGAGCATGAGCAGTGACAAATGCACTTCTATATTATCATAATCAATCACAACGGGCTACTAAGTGCTGCTACTCTACTTGCTGCATTCACAGCACTAGATAAAAGATGGTAGTTAAAAGTGCTTCTAGCGTCCATCCCAAATTGGACCTCATCAGGTCACCTAGGAAGCTGTGGCATCGCTGATACAGCTACAAAGAGCATGAGGCGCTGCAGTCTACTCATATACCATCATTACCAACCACCAATGGCCACTAGTACCTGTGTATGCTCATATTGGCAGCGCTAGACATGTTTTGATATGTTGGTTGAATGTGTACCTGGCGGATCAGGTCATCTACGAGGTTGCAGCATGGCTGATACACATAAAAAAGGGGCATGAGCAGTGATAATATATTTCTATGATATCATAATCAACATAATGGGCCGTTGGAAGGTATTGATTCCTATATATTCACAGCGCTAGATACGATATGGTATCGTGGTAAATGAGGTGCTTGCGTCCGTCCAAGAAGGCCTTGTCAGGACACCTAGACGCTGTAGTATGGCTGATACACATATCAAAGAGCATGTGAAGTGGAATATATCCTTCTACGCGAGATCCAACTATATTGGGCCGCTAGAAGCTGTTGATTGCCATATGCACAGCGCTGGATACGATATGGTGCAAGCGTAGTGCTGGCGGCCATCATCCCAAATTGGGCCTCATCAGGTCACCTATGGCACGAGGTTGTAGCAACGCCGATACGACAAAAAGGTTGAGCCATGAAAAAGATGCTTCTATACTATCATTACCAACTATAATGGGCCCCTAGAAGCTGTTCATTGCCATACTCACAGCGCTAGATACGATATGGTGCTACAGTAGTCCTGGCAGCCATCCCAAGTTGGGCCTCATCAGGTACTTGGATGAAAATCCTCTTTTCAACGCCCTTTTCAGCCGTGTCGCTTCAGCACGCACGCACTGGAAGATCCGGATATTCCGTTTTGAGAGGAGTCCCATATATTAATTTCTCCAAAACAAGAAAGACGTTGGCGATCTGCCGTTGAGTTTACGAGAAACACCACTCACTACATTTTCGAGTGGTGAGTAGAGTTGTAGTGAGTTTGTAGTGGATTTGTAGTGAGTTTGTAGTGAGTGTAGTGAGTTTGTAGTGGATTTGTAGTGGATTGTAGTGGATTTGTAGTGGGTTGTAGTGACTGTATATACATTGATCACATAGCCACATCATGAATTTCATACAAGACGATCATAATAATCATACAAGACGATCAAGACATCCGCAGTCCAGGCAGTTCTCGGCCGCCGCTACGATCACCGCATCACCTTCTACCACGAGATCGTAGCAACGCTGATTGGTGTGAGTTCAAGAGAATCTAAATCTACAGATCATTCCACTTCGGATGATACTAGTAAGCAGTGATGGTGGCGTGAAGCTGCTGCTGCATTTGTTTTGCCGGCTGACTTAGTTGAGGAAAGAAACGCTTCTCTTGCAGTCATAAACTTACTTACCGCTTCGCCTGCTGCCGCTACATCATACAATGAAAATAGAATAGCGTGTCGTCATATTCCTTGCGAAGTCGGTATCAGTCGATCTATCCTCAGCATTTCATCAGAATCAACAACTACCAAGGCCTACTGGAGCGATGATCTAATTCACTCTGACATTGCCAATAGATGATATGCAACAACCAACTAATTCAACAGTACCATTCCTCGTTGGAATATGATCATTATCTATCATCTTATTGCCTGCGGTAATCAATTTGGTCAATGAAACACTGCAAATCTGAGTAGTGATATGCCTCTTGAACATGATCTTTGGAAGGCCAAGTTACAAGTTACGCAATAAAGGATGCCAAGACGCAAATAGCTTTCTTCTTTGTCGACGAGGAGTCACCATGTGGTATAATCCGTGACTTTGGCATCTGGTGGCTTATTATTCAGCTGGTGCCTTAACGAGACTGTGAGATGTCGAAGCAGCAGGAGGCAGGAGCAACAAGAAAAGAAGATGAAAGAATCTTCCTATGAGTTATATGCAGATGACATGTAGCAGTGGATTTGACGACAAAGCTGCCAGTCTGATAATAAAGTGAACATTGTGGTGAAAGTTGAGGAAAGAGACGGTTCTATTATCATCTGCTTCTGTTGCCACATACACAATAAGGTACGTACAATCAACAGTTGGCGAGGTAGACAACAGGACGAATGACTCCAGACACAGCGAGACTCACGTAAATCATGTACATCACTATGATCGTAGCCGCCTAACGTATATGGCATTATGAAGAAAACGATCCACTGCCTTGCCTCCTTACAAGAGACTCGAAAATTCTTGATGCATAGGCTGAGCTGTGGCCATTCCGTGACACTCAACGCACTCGAAGCACGCCATGCTCGAGTTTGTAATGAGTAGAGGCTCTAATAAGTTTGTAATGAATGTAGTGGATTGTAGTGGATTTGTAGTGGATTGTAGTGGATTTGTAGTGGATTTGTAGTGAGTTTGTAGTGCATGTAGTGAGTTTGTAGTGAGTTGAGTGAGTTTGTAGTGAAAAATGTAGTGAGTGGTGTTTCTCGTAAACTTAACGGCAGCTCGACAAATTCTTTCTTGTTTAGGAGAAACTTAAGATAGGGGACTCCTCACTACTTGACCATCCGGAATCTTCCTGAGAGCAGTGAGAAGCAGTGAGAAGTGAGAAGCGCAGCTGTCTTTTCAACGCCCTTTTCATGCCGTGCTTCAGCACTGAGAGCAATGAGAAGAGTGAGAAGTGAGAAGCGCTGTCTTTTCAACGCCCTTTTCATGCCATGTCGCTTTCAGCTCTCTAGATCTAGAGAGAGAGAGAGCACTGAGAGCACTGAGAAGCGCAGCTGTCTTCCCAACGCCCTTTTCATGCTGGGTGTCAACAACAACACATGCCCTCATAAATTCTTTTTCAGTAGATTTAATGTAAAAAGGCAAGTGGTTCTTCCTTGAGATTCCTTCTGATGAGTTCATGTACAAGTTTACGGATGGTAATGGTCGGTGGATGCATCGGTAGCAGTGGCCGCCGGGGTGCTCCTTCGAGTCCTCATCGGGTGAATGCAAATCTTTTTCTGTGATGGATGGATCTTCCCCGACCGACTCATGTGTTTGTGAAGGCGATGGTCTGAAAAGAATTCGTTTCTTATCCACACGATGATAGTTTATGGAAGAGGATCGATGCATCACTGCTGTTGCGGTGCCAGTTGCTTCCTTTGCTTATGATGACATCACTAACTTTCATTATTCATCTCTTTTTCTCTCGACAACAGATGAAGTCAGTTATTTGTGGCCTCCGCTTCCGCCTTTGTGCCTGCCCAAAACGCACGTATGCCCACCAAGCTTAACTTCGAATACGGAGAGTACGACGATAAGTTTTGGGACAATAACGCCAAGAAGGATGTCTACAACAAGTGGGACCCTGCCACCCCTCGCTCAACCCGTAACTTCAACCCCTTCGAGACTTTCGAGGGAAACTCCCCTGATGCTTCTGGTATCTACCCCGGAGAAGTAAGTGAATATCTGATGTGACCATGGATCCACATCATGTGATTTTGGTTCTTTATTTCATCGACACTTTTGCTCACCCAATATTCTTCTTCATTCTTCTCTTGTCAGGCCCGTTACAAGGACCCCAGGAGTGGAGATGTTTCTTACCGCATCATGATGGAAGAGAGGCATGAATACGATCAGCGTGAGGCCAACCCCAAGGCCGGATCCAAACCTGGATGCGCCGGATGCAAGAGCTAAATATTCTTTCAGAGTTTCTTATAGATTCCACTGGCCTCGAAGTCTTGGAATGATGTATGTACTATTGTTGCGCACACTCATTATCACTTAAATTAGGTCACTGTCCATTGTGTTTAACCACCAGGTTGACATTTACATTTGTGTCTTAGGTCTCCTTACCGCATCTACTATCTAGTTTACTTAGTTTCGCATTCTTCAATGTGCATCAACTCACTGAACGAATGTGTATGTAAGTTTAACTTCTCAACTAACGCAGCAGAGTAAGTACCCTTCCTCACTCGCTGCAAGTCTTTCGCTTGTCCTTCTTAGCTCTTTTCAGAAGGATGTGCTATGCTCTTTTCTAAAGCAACTGTTACTGTTAGCACATGAGGATGCTTTTGACATATTTTCCAATTATGCACACAAGTTTGACCATCAAACCAACCATGGCTCTGTAGCACAATGTTGTCTTCTCAAACGCAACCACAAAACAAGGCGTTTGAAGATATTAGTTTCTGAAATGGCTTTTTCAAGACATTTGTAAGAGAGAAGATTAAGTCACCATTGCAACCCAACATCAAATTGATAGAGTACCATCCATACGATAGCAATGGTACGAGGGTAATGAGACAAATAAATTCATCTCAGAGCCTACAACCGATTCCTATTGTATTGAAGAGCTTGTTGTTTGTAGAGGCAGGATATATCTCTATTCTATCGGGCTTTTTTATGAGAAGTGTGAAACACGTGTACCCTGTTTGGGTGTGCCTGAGTGCGCTTTCTTGGGCATATGTGTGTTTTAGGGGGCATGCGTGCACAGAGCGAAAATACGTGTACTTTTTGGCGACATTTAGCGGCAAAAGCACACCCAAAATGAGCGCACTCAAAAGCAGCTCAAAAGAGCTCCATTCGTAGTTTATGATTTAGTAGTGCCTACATTCGCTCGGAGCAAGAACGCCTCTACCGATGGATGCTTATTCGACTTGGTAGCAATTGCAAACACGTACAATACGGGCCAGGTTTAGTCGAAATATTGACAGAGATATACAATACTGTTAAATCAAACACATACAGACGCGGGTGGAAGGAGTAAATTCGTCGCCTGTATGTGCTGCCGACGTTTGCTTCGGAGCAACAACGCCTCTGCAAATGCTGCTCGACATGATGAAAACTTTAAAGGCGAACAATTTAGGCAAAGTTTGACTATCAGAATCCAAATACTGACTGAGATCCCCATGAAAGCACAAGCTGATGGAGCAAACTCATCGCATTATTATGTGGCGATAAAGATAACACGCCGTTGATCGAAGACTCATTAATAATAGTATCGAAGGCAGATGTACTCCACACTTTGGGTTTGTTAGGTTTGTTTGTGCTTTGCAAGCAACCTCTCTAGAGCACTACGAGGCGAGATGTGGCGGAAAAAGTGTACTTGTTTTGTACTCATACATAGGGTGACACTCACGTATGAGTAACTTTTACCATGAGTACATACCTAGTTAAATAAAGTGCACGCAGGCACACCCAAACGGGTACACGTGTTTTCTACATACCCTTTTTTATGCGAGATGGAGAAGCCGCAGCCAGCTGCTTCCCCGATAATCTACTGATTCCTTCGTTGGAATCCAGAGAAAGTGATGATGAACGGCTCCAACAAACCCTACATATCCCTACGAGATGCGACAGATACAGAGTGCTTGACTGGATGGACAGAAGATTTCTAATAATTCCTTCGTATAATCTGTCAGTGGGTGCCGGAGCGGATCGCGAACAGACAGCAGTATGACGCACACAAAAGATGTGCATCTTATCCTCTGTCCGTTCATCCTCCCAAATTTTGTGGCGTGGTATGCGATAAGAAAAGACGATGGTCGTCTCAAATAGACTTGCTTACACCCAGCTGAAGAAGAGCAAGACACTGAGGATTTACGTACAATATATACGATGAGGTCCTTTTCTACACCAGCCATCCTCGCCGTGGCGGTGGCATATCTTGCTACAGTAGCTCTTGCTGCCGACGGAGATGGTGCACAACCTAATTTCCTATCAGGCGGTGGTTCTTCCCGAAAACGTCTATTGATGCATCGCAAATTGCTAATGAATGATGTCGTGGACGCTGCTGATATAGATGAGATAGATGAGATAGACGATGCCGGTGTCAACGAAGAAGATAGTCATATAGAGCCATCGCTTCAGGAGAGACTACTGAACAATAAGAAGAAGAAGAACAAAAAGAAGAAGATAATACAGGACAAGATAAAGAAGGCAAACAACAATAACAAAAAGAAGAAGATGAAGAATGAAAACAAGAGAGAAAAAAGGAACAAAAAGAAAGACCGAAATGGCTGGAACAACGATTCGAATGGTTGGAATGATTGGGGTGGCAGGGGTGAATTGGATGAATGGGGAAATTGTAACTGCGACAAAGGTCAGTGGTGGGGTAGAACGTTGTTTGCAGATGAAGCTGATGAGCATTCGACACAGAGTAGAGATGACAAAGCGCATGCTCACGATCAAGAGGAGACGACAATATCTGATGACATTGAAGAACAAGACCAGGCAGCTACACTGGCTGAAACTTTTGCTGCAGGAAACAAGGAAGACATCGGAAGCATGGCATTGATCACGAAGAGAAACGGCAACAGAGGGGGAAAGAGTTCGTGGTGCTCATGCCATGTTAGAAGGCCAAGGCCAGCTACGTTCAGACCAACTACTGCACGGCCTACAATAATTAGGCGCACACCCCGGCCTACGCGATTACCTACTCCCCGAACAAGCAAACCATCAAGGTCGCCAACAAATCCTCCAACAACTCGGCCGACACGAGATCCTTCTCCAGTACCAACTAAAGAGCCTTCTCCGGCACCATCGCCATCGCCATCGAAACCGCCAACGACTCGGCCGACACGAAATCCTGCATCTCCTCCAATTCCTCCGAATCCTCCAAGTCCATCACGTCCGAATCCGCCACGTCCGAATGCGCCAAGTCCAAATGCGCCAAGTCCAAATCCGCCAAGTCCAAATCCGCCTCCGAATCCGCCTCCGAATCCGCCTCCGAATCCGAATCCACCTCCTACACCACCAGGTATGGTAGCAAGTTCTTTGACATCTTCTATTTTGATTTCAACTTTTGTCGTCTTACACTTTTTTGTCTGTCGCTATTTCTCAGTTCCAACTCAACAGCCGACATTTCTTTGCTTGGAAAATCAATTCTGTAACGGAGAAAACGCGTGCTTAGATGTACCTGACCTCAACTTGATCAATCAAGATGGAGCTTGCAACGGATTTGAGGCGTGCCGTAGTGTTGTCAACACTATTGCAAATTGTGCTTGTACTGGTAGACAAGCATGCTTGAATAATAGTGGGAATATCGGAAATAATTCTTGGTGCGTGTATGGTAGCAAGTTCTTTGCCATCTTCTGTTTTGATTTCAACTTTTGTCGCTTACACTTTTTTGTCTATCGCCATTCTTTGGTTCATAGCAACGGTGAAGAAGCGTGCGCCATTAATGAGGGGATCCAACGATCTCCGGTCTCAAGCGATTCATGGTGAGCATTCTCTTGCATCTTCAACATGTCTATATATTTCTTGTGACGATTCTAACTCTCACCCTACTCTGTTTTACAGTAATGGACGGAAATCTTGCTGTGGACGTACAGATCGTGAGTGTACTGTTCTCTTTGACACCTTGCTGTCCTTTCTTGTGCCTTTTTCTGACACTAATTTTACGTTGTCCACGATTCCCTGTGCCTTTCAGCTGTTGATAATAATGTATGTAACAATCCTTTTGAATGCTGCGTGTCTGAAAACTGCCCTGGTGGATGCAACTAAGATATTGAGTCAATGTTCGAGGGAGTAACTAAATGAGACTGTTCGTGGTTCTGCACCGCCCTACCACCGGGGGAAAGGGGCGACGAGAGAGACGTGAGAGAAGTCGCCAGCAAATCTGGCTTCTCTCTTCTCCCATGCTGTCCAGTCCCCGGTGGTAGGGGGATGTCGGCCTACGGGCAACAAATGTAATGTAAAAACTTCAGTATCGAGCTGATACAACTGTAAAGCATATTCATCTGGTGCTGATACCAGCTAAATGCAATCACTGCATAATATTTGAACATCAAAATGAATCAAGGTTGCCATTACTATGCGTATGCTGTTATCACTTCTGCACCAGATCCTCTAACAAGCATAACATTATCAATCCCTTTGCACGCTGTGTGAAGAAACTTGAAATACTCTTCTGAGTCGTGATCCTTTCGAATAAACGGAAGGTTGGTTACAACAAGATTTGCGTCACGGCTTTCTCGACGCACCATCTCATTCAGCATAGATGCAGCTTGTATGCCATCATCACTGTTTGTGAAGTTAGACGGCCCGTCCTCGTAACAATCCGAAGCAAACACCTCGCCCAGTGTCATATGATGTGTGCTAATACCATCTTTCCGTAAAGATGCCACCGGGTTGTTAGGTCTTGATATTCCCATCTTATCTCTCATTGTTTCATCTCGGCTATTGGTCATGATATCGCGACTTGGAATTTCATCCACCGACGTTTCATCTCTCATATATCGAGCGATGTCTGTCCTAGCGAGATCTTCTACCACAGTTACATCGGCTTGGATCCTAACTCGCTCCAAATGTTCCGTAACAGCCTTTTGCAACTTCTCTGTGTTTTCTCTTGGAGATGTCGTCACGGCAAAAAGACGTAGTTTTGCTCCAATTGTCTTCCGTCGCAGTCGGTTCTTCTTCCGCGTCCCATCACCAGCACCCAGCCAAACTGCATGTTTAGATAAGAGGAAGGGAAGTAAAAGGAGCAAGCCTCCATCATGCACAATCCACCATATGTCAATGGTACCTCTATCAGGAATAATATCTCCATTTTGAGGATAAGATGGAGATGATTTGAAGAGAATCACCGCCTTTCCAAGATTCAGGATCCCATTAATTGTTCGCAGATAATTCTCTGCTTCGGTTCTGCTCTTCCTATGAAGGCAATAACTGTCGCCACTCCTATTGCCTTCAAATTTTAGGAATGATGGAAGAGATAACAGAATACTGTTGGGACTAAGAGGCCCCAAACCTGTGTGGATGACGGCTGACCACACAGCTTCAAAAAACTTCCCATCCGTAGTTGATACTTCAGCAAAACCATCCATTCCCTCCCTCTTCATTTGCAACATTAGCAATGCTTTACTTCGCTTAATGAGCTTGATGGTATCATAATGATCCATTCCGCTACTTGCTGCGGACAAACTCTCCTCTTCATTTCGCCATCGCTCGCTCCTCGAAAGTCCAGAAACGTCAGAATGATCGTCATCCGGCGACGTGGTCTCTCCACAAATATCCTCAACAGCAGAAGCTACAGATGCTGCCATGACCGTAGAAGATTGGTCAATAATTGCAATCACCATATTGATACCTTTCCCAGCTTGCTGCAGCTGTGACGCCAAACTCAGTGTTCTCAAGTTTGTTGGATTCCCATTTGCGTCAACATCAACAATGGTGAGGATTTGAGGACGCCAATTTTTCGCGTGAAAGTCTGAATGGCTGGAATGAAGATGTGCCACTTCTTCTGGTGTAATGTCTGTAACTCCTCCACCAACATTACTGCTCAGAACACTAACATCCTCCGCCGAAATAATTGAATTGTTCAATTGCCTACCCTCCTCTGACATTGACAATGTCACCTCCGTCGGCACAGCGCTAGCAGACTTTGCCAATGAATTCAAGGCAGACGAAACGATATTGTATCTAACTGCACTCCCCAAAGTTCCCCACTTCATCCCAGTGGCGGCTAACCTTCGTGACTTTTTGATGTAGGCACCCATCAACACAAAAGACAATACACTGCAAAAAGTCCCCAGCCATGATATTAAGAAGGCAAGTCCCATACACCATACGAATCCAACGAAGCTCACACTCCAATGGAAGTACCGAAAGGTAGGCCGGAACCCTGGTGGCCTCACATATCCAGAAATGCAAGTGGCAGCATTTACCCCCGAGTACATTAATAGATAAAAGATTGTCACAAATGGAGAGATGTGATCCAAACTTCCAGGCAAGGTAGCCAAGCCAATTATCGCCGAAGTAAACCACAATGCTCTTGTTTTATCCCCCTCATACCTTGGACGTAGAAATGATAAAAATGGCAAGACTTCATCTGCCGCCACTGCTGCAATTAAGGCAGGTGCCGTGGCTAATGTTCCCAATACTAACCCAAAGCATGTCATGACCACACCAATTCTCACTGGAAGTTCATGCGGAAATGACACACTAGCAGTAACAAACTTGTCCACCTTGAGTGTTCGATTGGAGATGGACATCCCAAATAACCACGTGACCATCAAATATATAGCCGAGGATGTCACAATTGCCCAAAACATTCCAGTAGGGATACTCTTTCTCGGATTCTTCAATTGATCAGCCTTGGCCATTCCCGATAGCAGTCCAGTCACTGAGGGATAAATCAATGCCAAACAAGAATATATATCCGGCAACACTCCAGTGTATGGATCAGGCTCATATCGACTCCACGTATTTTCATGAAACGATCGATCATACTCTTGCAAAGACCCCGTATGCCACCCCGCAATAAAGAAAATACACCCCAAAAACATGAACAGAATACTCAACGCAGTAACGCCCAAAAAGAAATTACTCAATACAGTGACATATCTCCCCCCACCCACATGAATACTCCCAGTCATGGCCGCAACAATGGCCAAACTTGTAATCTGCACATCATATGGAAAAATGTGCCCACTGAATCCATACCCCCATCGGGCATAATACGCCCGTATCGAATGCTGTACTGCCTCCACTGCTCCCAGTACGAATAGTGATCCACTTAATGTGTTGCCGATGTAATATAATAACCCCAAGGAACAACCAATATCGACTCCTAAAGTTCGTGAGATGATGTAGTACGGCCCGCCAGATTTGATGTCTCCATTTGTGACGATTGCAGAGAGGGAGGACCAAGTTAGTATGGTCGAGGCGGTGGAGATGAGTAGTAAAAGTGTGGTGTAGACTATGCCAGCTTGGGAGGTGATGTGAGTGAGGCGCAGGAACAGGATGACTCCGAGAATGGATTGGAGGGAGGGGAGGTAGACTCCGGAGATGGTCCCGAGATTTCGTCGCTGTTCGACATTATTATCATGGTGTTGTTGCACAGTTGCTGTTCCGCTCGATAACGCCGTCATCATTGAACGACAGAGATTGAGGAGGGTTGGTGCTGCCTTGTGCGCATTCCGCCGGTGGGGGGCTCCCGCTGGTTGGCCGCCGGGTAGGTGGGTCGTACAAAAGAAAGGGAGGCAAATGACCTGGACTATGACAATAATTTAATGACCCTGCTGTGACAGTAACCGGTTATCCCCCCCTCTACCCCCCCCCGCCCCCCTTCGCCTTCCTTTGTGTTGTAGTTGCGGCAACAGCTCTTGTAGGCATTTATTCAACCTCGAAAAGATGTAAAACACTTCTCCGAAATGGAATTCAGAGCATGTAGATGAGCCTCAACCGAAACAAGAACAAGAAGCCAAAGAAGCGAGCTGTACTGGCACCATTTCATCTTGAATGGAACGAGATTGCTGTTCAGTGTGATGATACTATTAATGCTATATAGAGACTATTTCTTGCTCAATTAGATCACATCAATGATTCTAATTCTTAATTATCCTACTTTACAATACTTCCTCCGCTCATCTACTTCTCTTCTCAGCCTCTGTAGAAAATGTTCGTGCGCAAAACGACCCTTTCGTACTGTTCCATCAATAACCTCAGGGCATAGCTGTCATCAATCGAAAACATCTCATGATGGAGACGCTACAACTCCGCTTGATCTTGAAGATGATAATAATCTTGACGCATTTGAGCAATGAGGAACTGGCGCCTCTCACTCTCACGGAAAATGCGCTGCTGCTGAGGATGCTCAGGGCGGAAGGAGGCGAGGAATGGCATCTCTCGAATGGCGGTGGTAACGGCGGCGGTGGTGGGAGGGCCAACAGGAGTAGCATTAACAGCAGTAAACGTGTATGAGTCGGATGTTGTGGGCAAGCAGGCAGGCACAAAATCCCTATTACGTGCGTTCACCATACCACCTCCTCCTCCTGCCACGAAGGAAGGAGAAGCCTGTGATGGAACCACAACGTCAATTTTCGCAGGGATATTGTCCACCTGGACAGCAGCCTCTTGCGCCTTCTTCCTGTTCTTGGCAGATGAAGCTTTGTGATAGCTAGGTTTGGACTTGCACCACATTTTCATGCACAACCAGGGCTTGTCGCGGATGAAATTGTTGTGAGCGAATGATGATTCTTCGCCCTTGCAGCGGCTCTTGATCCTTCGGAATCCCCAGCGATTCAGCTTTCTGATGAAGCTAACGAGTAAGGTCTGGCGGAAGTATTTAGGAAGAATCTCATCAAAGAGTCGTTGCTTATCTGCGATGATGAATGAGAAGCCATCGGGTAGCCAGTGAGCGATAGACTGACACTTTGGCGTGGAGAGGATCTCGTGAAGGATTTGAGGAAAGTTCTTGGTCTTTGGGGCATCAGCATCAGCATCAAGGGAGTGAGAGGGTTTTTCGGGGTCGTGTCTAGAGAAGGGGAAGACTTCTGCTTTGTCTTTGCCCCCAGCCCCAGATTCTCATTCGGCTTCTTTAGGCTTGGTCTCGACTTGAGAGGCGGCGAAGAGAAGGTCAACAAGGCCACTTCCACTATCGCTAGGAGCAACGGCTGATCGAGGTCGGCTAGTAGGCGCAGATGCTGAGACTTTCTTTGTTGGGCAGACCATTGTGAATAGTGCAGAGCTATTGTGGTCGATGTCGATGTTGTGGAATAATGTCGATGTTGTGAAGATGTTCAGGTTGTGGTCATCATATCATGATCATGATTTTAGGCGTGCGAATTGAGAACAGGGATGTTCAGACAAAACTGCATACAGGCTTTTCTCATAATACAGGTGTTCTTCATGTGATGAGTATGGTAAGTACGCAGTGAACACACAGGTACTGGTTTGCTCTACATGTTTGTTTAGGCCTACAGCGTTTTTCAAAATGAGCCTCATTGATGTAAAAAACAATTCCTACGTAGAGTCTGGTACAAACACATACATAGGCTAAGTACTATTATCTTACAGAGTCTTCCTCTTTTTTTCCGCCTTAATAGCTGCAGGCTTCTTGTCCAAGTCATTCTTGATATCGAACCCATCTTTGGCAACAAAACTCAATACGAATGATTTGTCAAAGTCGATTGCAGCTCGATGCGATTTCATGACTTTCTTCAACTGCTCAATTTTGCGATGTGGTATAGGTGCATCCTTCATTTCCTTCTCTTCATTCATATCCAGAGCAACATATGTTTCCATGTACGCTCTTGCTCTCCTACTGAACTTCCGAACTAGATTTGTTGTTATATTATCCCTCGATAGAATCTTCGCGAGGAGGGCCTCAAAGTTTGCTTTCCCTTTCTTCTTCGCGAGCGGAAACCGTCGGTAGATTGATTTGAGGAAGCCCCAAGTGTACTCGATTCCCTCCCCAGCTAATTCGGCATGGTACTTGGGCGTAATTATAGCTCTTGCCCCTTGCATTTTACATACGAACTCAGCTGTGTGACTTCGTCTTGGAAGTCCTTGCACTGTCAATGCTCGCGGCTAATCGTGTCCCGGATACGGATTAAATATTGTAAATGGGTCATTCTGATGACGTGTCATTGTTTATCCATCAATCTAATAGTTGTAATTGCAGCAATTGTTGAGCCTCACTTTCCGGAAACTGTTCAGCCGAAACTGGCGATAAGTAAGCGTCCGCTTCGATGGCAGTACTGAAAACATCCTTAGTACAATAGCAAAAATCTGCTGACAATACTAAGCAACGAAACAAGTATGAAAGTATGAGCTTCCCCGTGTACCTCTGCCTCTGTAAGCAAGTGGCGACGCCTAAGCAAGTTAGAGCCAAAGCAACCATCCATCCATCCATCCATCCTCCCATCAGACGGATCAACTCCAAGCTTGACATTTCTCAAGCTGAGCTTCTTGCCGATTACAAAGACAAAGATGATCAAATGAATGAAATAGTGCATAACAAGATTACGGAAGTAGCTTCTCCGAATGGTAGAAGATAGAGATTGGATGATTGGCGACGAAAATCCCTTTCAAGAACAGCCAATTATAATAAGTGAATATTAAGTGATTAGATACTACTATTATTGCTTTAATAGACATCAGATCATATATTCTAGTTTTAACTTATCCTAATCACAGTGAAACGACTGTGTGGAGAATGTCCACAAAATCTATCAGATGGATTCTTGATGAAGCTTACCAAGCTTCCTTGCTCTCAGTCCTGCCTTCCTTGTTTGAGCGAATGAAGCAAGTGCAATAGTCTCCCAACCGAATCTAGGATAGGGGCCCTGCCTGGCCTGCTCTGTGAGGACCGCTCGGATGCATCGAGCTCTGCAAGCCCTCACCTCGTCTATGCATGCTGGTGTGAGCAGATGCTCGATTCCCATGAAGCATACACTCTCTATCGCTGGCACATCATCGACAGCTCCTCTTGAAGTCCTTGCTGCACGAGCTGCGAGGACATCTTCCCTGACGACAAGCTTCATGAGGTCGTATTCCGACTTCGTGTAGAAAAGCTCACGGCGATTAACATTTGGGCGTTTGAATATGTGCAGCTGAGCCGTCTCAGCAAAGTGCACTGTACGGCACTTCTTGCGTTGATGAGGGAAGCCTACGATGAGATCGGCGTTCATGGTTGTGTATGTTATTATTACAACAATTCGCTGCTTTGATTTATGCTGTGGAGATCGTGGTTTGCTCGCGCATACTTATTGCAGCGAGATCACAGCTAATACAGAATAATAATTAGGTGGAGGCTCGTTACTAATATTTATGTAGTTGCATGCCGTACCATACCATACGGTTTCTTGAAAACTGCCCGGTACCTCAGAGTTCGTAAGGCTCCATGACGCTTCGCTTTGAAACTGCTCAGCAAAAAATAACCCCTCTCACATCTCACATGAACTTCCACAAAAGTTAGTAGGTACATACCGCCAATCAAGGAATCGTCCGCCTCGGGCCTCGATCGCAGTACTGAAAACACCTTAGGCAGGAGCGTATGAGCTTCCCCCGTAACCCTGTAACCGTAAACAAGGATGGCCCTGCGGAAGTAGCTTCTCCGAATGCAAAAGCCTGCGTATACAGATAAAGATTTTATTCGGATTCTTGACGACGAAATTGAGCATTATTATTCCCTTCCCTTCCCTTTCAAGAACAGCCAATAATAATAAGTGAATATTCAACGTGTTAAGATTTATATTGCTTCAATAGACATCAGATCATATTCGATACACTCTAGTTCAAACTTATCCTAATCACAGTGAAACGACTGTGTGGAGAATGTCCATGAGAGTCGTCAGATGGATTCTCGGTGAAGCTTACCAAGCTTCCTTGCTCTCAGTCCTGCCTTCCTTGTTTGAGCGAACGATGCAAGTGCAATAGTCTCCCATCCGACAAATCTTGTTGCAGAAGCACTCCTTGCCCTTGCCTGCTCTGTGAGGACCGCTCGGACGCATCGAGCTCTGCAAGCCCTGACCTCGTCTATGCATGCTGGTGTGAGCAGATGCTCGATTCCCATGAAGCATACCCTATCTTTGGATGAAACGCCATCATCATCGACAGCTCCTCTCGAAGGCCTTCCTGCACGAACTGCGAGGACATCTTCCCTGACGACAAGTTTCATGAGGTCGTATTCCGACGTAGTATAGAAAAGCTCACGGCGAGCAACGTTTGGGCGTTTGAATATGTGCAGCTGAGCCGTCTCAGCAAAGTGCATTGCACGGCACTTCTTGCGTTGATGAGGGAAGTCTACGATGAGATCGGCGTTCATGGTTGTGTATGTTGTTGATAGTCTGTGTCTCTGCTTATTTCATGTCTGTTGTTTGGTCGAAACATAATTATGGAGCGAGGCTTGAGAAGCGAATTCAAAACCTGGCTCAGGACTGGATGGTACAGTTGAATCGCTCGAACTATACCCCCCAAACTTGCCTATACCCCCCCTCCAAATCTCAGCCTAGGGTCCAAGTTCTTATACCCCCCTCCCTAATTACTAGAGATTACTAGAGGAGACGCAGCTGACATTTCGACTTATACCCCCCCCAGACCCAGCCTAGCCTGAAATTCTTATACCCCCCGGGGGGTATAGTTCGAGCGATTCAACTGTACGTATTACTATGCACTTGCCGGCCGAAAGTGAACCCCGACAGCTGCCCGCTTCCCTGAATCAGACCGGTATTCAAAAACTGCATACATACTTATGAAGTAGGCTTTTAATACATACCTGGCGGAGAATTGATCCCATGACAAGAAACTGCTCAGCTGACGCTTATCCACCAACTTCTGAAACAAGTCGCACGCACGACCACCATTGAGCACCGATCAGATGAGTTGCTCGCCTCGAAATGCATAACATGCGAATTCAAATGATGTGACCTACTACTCTTCTATATCCCAGCGCCAAGCTTTCTTGCTCTCAGTACGGCCTTCCTTGTTTGAGCGAAAGGTGCAAGTGCAATAGTCTCCCATCCGACAAATCTTGTTGCAGAAGCACTCCTTGCCCTTGCCTGCTCTGTGAGGACCGCTCGGACGCACCGAGCTCTGCAAGCCCTGACCTCGTCTATGCATGCTGGTGTGAGCAGATGCTCGATTCGTATGAAGCATAAACTCGCTTTCTCTTTGGTTGACACATCATCATCGACAACTCCTCTTGAAGTCCTTGCTTCACGAACTGCGAGGACATCTTCCCTGACGACAAGTATCATGAGGTCGTATTCCGACTTCTTATAGATAAGCTTACGACGAGCAACGTTTGGGCGTTTGAATAATATGTGCAGCTGAGCTGTCTCAGCAAAGTGCACTTCACGGCACTTCTTGCGTTGATGAGGGAAGTCTACGATGAGATCGGCGTTCATGGTTGTGCATTTTTGTTGTTAGTGAAGTTGTCTGCTTTGATTTTTATGCCAAGTGAGTATGAGCATTGCGTTGCAACAGAGAAGGCTTACATCATGAAATCAGGCTCAAAATGAGAAGGGCAGAAGTAGTAGGGACAGTTACAGACACTCAAGTCACGACTGGACCTCTACTCTCTAGAGTTTCTTCTCGACTTGATCAAGCTACTCTTGGATGCTATTAGTATATTCCTCATTCCTCCTGAAAAGTGGCTCAGCCAGATACATACGACGTACGATTGCCTAAACACTTGTACCACGGGAATAACTTTCGTCTTTGTTTCCAGGATGCAACCGAACACCTGCACCATTTCTTCTTTGGCAAATAGACAGCAGACGGTGATTATTGCACATCATTCCTCACAATAGCAAGTCGATAAGGAAGCCTCGTCGCTGCAGTAGTTCTACCAATCGCAAATCCGACAAATAATACCACAACAATTTTGAACCCACGAACAAATGGACGATCCTTCCCCGAAATCTTTTTAATCAGGGGCACGGGCAAACGCCATGGTTCCATTGCCACACGAGTTTTACGATAAGTTATTGGTCCCACTTTGACTACATGTTGTGTATCAAGATTGCTATGCTTCGGTGAGTCATCTGCACCACCACCCCCCACAATTACTACCTTGATACCGTTAATTCTTGCCTTGTCAACTGCTCGTTGCAAATCCTTGAAACCAAGCAAACCAATTGGATTGCCCTCCAAATTGACAAATATCGAGGTAGAAGCAGCAGTAGGTATACGATCTAAATCCACAACATGAGCAGTATCAGCGTTCACTTCTAACGGGTCTGCAGATAACCATCGTGAAATATATCCAGCACCTCGTCGTGTAATTCCCTGACGTTGCAAATTCAACACACGCAATTTCCCCCGTCGTTTTCCATTGGCATATTTCTTACTTCCCAATTGACTCATCAATCTTTTGACCCCATTGTCACCCAATTTCGTGCGTCTTAGGCTTAGATCAAATTCTTCACAGGTGCTAAGACTACGCCAGCCGGATGTGAAGAGTTTCCATAGTTTGGGTTCATCTGTTTCATCGCAGAAGCGTGCTTTATTTTTGTCACGTCGTCGAGTGCGATAACGCTGTCGGCCCATTTGTGTCAGTAACGCTCTTTCGTTGATGACGAATGTGCGTAGATGATCGACTGTGGCGATGGTGGATATGATACCAATTATGATGTAGCAGACGAGACGCTTTTTGTGTATGTGCAATACGCTGCTGCTACTTTGTCTCCTGAGATGTCTGCGAGAGAGGGAGCACCGCCAGCATTTCTTGTTGACACGGACGTCTTCTTCTCTATCAGCCTCCTCCTGTTTGACAGCAGGCATCAACATTGTGGACTGAAGGCTGCCACCGGACATTGTCTCCGTAATGACTGCGCTACTGTCCTCCATCGCCTTTCTGCGCTCTATTGATAAGTAAGCATCCGAATTTTCTAAATTCATCATCGTTCCTAAACATCACCACAATACACAGGTTTTCTAGGAGTATTACATAGTTGCATGCATCAAGAGAGGGAATCCACACGGGTCGGGTATGATGTTGTGATGTGTTGTTGTGAAATTTGGGCCTCCACGTTTTCCTAAATACCGAAAAGAGAGATTTCAAATTCTGGCTACCTTCAATTCTACTTGTCCAAATCCACTGGACCTTGGCATGCAACAGCTTTGGCATCAGTTTTAGTCTTCGTCTGCTGGACGGCCACTCCTTGCTCCATACGCTCTTCACAAAACACTACTTCTACAGTCGCCACTTCTCTGAAGCTTGGATAACTAGCTGGCCCCCAGCCAGACATTATGATGAATTATGTAGCCAATAGGTACGTGAAATAATGTAAGGAGGGGGTATTCAAGAACAACAACACCTAGTCTACACATACTGTAAACACATATGATATTACATTTATCAAAAAACCTCATTGAGAAAGTTTATTCGTAAATCAGGAGCCTCTTCACCAGTGATTGTCCGCAGCTCTCTTATCAAGTAGTCTGCAATTGATCTCGCCGATGGTCTCTCCATCCAATTATATTTCCAAGTCATATCTAACGCATTCATCATTGCTATATGCGCTGGATCATTACTCTCAAGGATGTGTTCAGGAATCGGTGGCCTTTCTCCTGCCACTAGCCTCTTGGCTTGTTTAAGCTTCGCATTTTCATTTCTCCTCTTATTCTTATTCCACACTTGCAAATCAGTGAGTACTGTATACAAAAGATTGCCCATCATCCATACATCAATCTTGTCTGGTTTCACTGGCGTAAATCCTTCATAATCAACTTTGTATTGCATCTCTTCCAAAGATCTGCCAAACAGGCCCATACTGAACTTCTCCGATATTTTGCACGTCTCGTTTGTGTTCTTATCAACATACATTGGTTTTGCAAAAATTGAAATCATTCAATTTGAACAAACCATCCTGGTATAGAAACTGCTGCTCGTGTAGGTCATTGTGTATGAAATCAACAGAATGCAAGTCGGCCACACCAGAGGCAATGTGTATGCATATTTTGAGTCGATCCAAGGGTGAAACGGTGATGCTTCTTTCCAATCTCTCCTCATTGTATCTCACCATGTCTCGAGGCGCATGATCCATAATCACTGCAGTGCTACAATATGCATGAATACTGGGTATAAATTGTGAGCTTGTAGTCCTCTCCAAAATCAAAGCATCCTTTCTTTCTTGATCGACCCTCTTTAGATCAACATTATGCTTGCCATAATAATCGAGATTCTTGTACACGAATTTGTTGATGTTTCCATCTATATTCTCACTCAGCTCAAAAACGGAACGTAGCGTTCCACTGGTGATGAAACTCATCTCTGACAGATGAGTTTCATGGAACATATTACAGTTTGGAAAACTCTTGGATTGCCAGTCATGCTTGGGTTTGCACACATCCAAATTGTATCCTTTGACAAGGTCAGGGAAGTATGGCTCTGTTATATCGGATGAGTCAATACTATTAAGCTCAAAATCTATTGTGTAGGGCATGTCAGTGAGAATTGTCGGGCTGCTGGTACTGATGACAACTGTGCGGGGATATCTTTTGACGAAGCTGTGGCGGACACGAAGGAGCGAGGTGTCTTCTTTGGGAAGCATGATATGTTTTGCAGCCGTAATGTGCTCATCTCTGGAGTTGTTCGCCGATATTTTATGATTGATTGCGATTGGAACCACAACAAGCATGACCAGCAACAGAGCCCCATAAAATTTTACCAACACACCCACATAAGATGAAATGGTGGAGCTCTTTTCTGACTTTTTATTGTCAGACAATTCCAGACTACTACTCGTTGCGTTACCTCTTGGCACAACCAAGCTTGCTGTGGGTTGTTCTATCTCTAGAGCACCAGAAGAGGCTCCGACGTTACCTCTTCGGCGAACACGCAATCCACTGAGTGATCCAGCCATCGTTTTGTGCTCCATATTGTACCAATTGGAGGTTGTGCCTGTCGATGTCGTGCGCCGTCCCTGGAAAATGAAAAATGAGCGACTCTAATCAATCTATTCTTTCTTCCTTCTTTTCTCGTCTGTGGCAACATGGTAAATACAGAGAGGGTATATATTGTACATAAACAATGAAGGGAATTCAGGTAGGAATTAGTACTATCAGACACAATGTGCCATATTTCACCCTTCGATGTGGGAGTTTATGGGGCTGGGCTGAGGGGGGTAGATTCTTGTTCTGAAACTTGCCGCCGAGCGAGGAAATTACATCATTATTCGAGAAGGAAGGACGAGAGAATGACACCACTTAGCTCTTTAGCCTTTCACTTTTGGCACTCATCTATAATAACAATTACAAATAGGGCACAACAGTGTGCCCGAATTCTCTATAATAAAGGATACTGCATTTGACTTCTTCCCTCTAACATTCACCTCTTCTCTCACGTCGCGACTTCCTCGCCTCATCTGCATTTCTATACTTGGACCGATCAAACTTGATCACAGTTGAAGCCCTAGACTCGTCATCAATTTCTACTTCATCCAAATCCACTGGACCTGTGGCAGTCGCATTGAGCTTTGGCATCAGATTTAGTCTTCCGTCTTCTGGACGGCTCTTTGCTCCATACGCTCTTACCGGTGCCGAACGAGCGTGCTGCTTCGGCTTGCGTCCTCCACCATTGCGCTGGACCTTGTTATCATAGTCATCGGCATTGATGATTTTGGAGCCCACAATTTCAAAGCCTCTTTGTGGCGACTCTACGTCGGTATCTGCAGTTGGAACACTCTTCAAATTTCCCTTCTGGTTCCCACTCACTTGACGTGTTGTACCCCAGCTGAAGTCGTCCATATGCCAAAAGGAATACAGCGGCAAAATAAAATAGAAGACGGGTACTCCCACCAGGACAAAGACAAAGAACCACCACCAATAGTCCCAACGAGACCTCAGGAGAAATACTACCACTTGCACACCGATGACGATGCCCCAAATTACCAGCATTAGCATCGAGAGCGGCTCGCCCATCCAGAATGTGATGAATATTATGTAGCCCACATAAATGAGACTAGCAGGAAGAATCAACGTTGCCACCAAATCTAATACGACGATACTCTTCATCGATAGACAGCATACTCCACATAACGAGTTCACTCGCATGAGCTCGAGCATGTTGTGGAAAGTTGAATTGATCCACCTCCTACGCTGGCTCAGTAGCACGCTGAAAGTGTGCGGCACGATGGTGTAACATGTTGCTTCTGGGACAAAAGAGAGCTTCATGTCAGGAAAGTAGCGCAGCAACAACGTCGTTAACATCCTATCCTCTCCAAGATGATAAAGATTCTTGTCGTGTAAACTCTTGACATTATTGGTAGCATAGCGTTGATAGACGTCATCGCAGGAAAGAAGGGGACGACCATCGTCGCTGAACAACCGATACATAGTGAAACATCCCGGAAGACACGTCACGCACCCAAACACAGACTCAAAAGCCTTCTTCATGTGATGGTTGGTGTAGTATTCAAAAACTTGTATCATGGTAACCCACGACTGAGACTTGTTGTCGACTTTGGTTTCTCCACAAAGGGCCAGGACACGATCATTCTTGTTCATGCTGTACGTCATGTGCGACAAAGACTCCCTGTCAATACGAGTATCGGCATCGATGGCCATCAAATAGCGTATCTCATCGAGGGGCAGCTGAAGATTGTCTAGTGCATACTTGATGGCAATATCGAGGTTGTTCAAGTTCCTTCCGTGATGAAATCGATTGAGCAGTTCCAGTGAAGAGCAATTGTGAATCACGTTTACCTCGATTTCCCGCCCGAGGAGAGCCCTTCTCACTTGGGAGACCACACTTGACAATGACAATGTATTTGAGTTCCCTTCCACAGTCAACATAGGTCCCGTAATAGATCTTGGCACAATTTTCAGTGAGCTCGCCAATGGACTTGCAATCGTACGCTCTATCCGTATGGCTCTGTTTGAACCCCAAAATCTTGGCGAGAGTGTCGGGAGTGCTCATCTTTTCACCCTTCCCCGTAATGTTCCCATCGGCAACCACAAGAAGGACCTTGTTATCGTCTGGATAGGTAGTGTCCATGACGCTATCTATTGTTTTTCTCAACTCCTTATCACCCTCATTGTAACAAGGTACCATGACAATAATCTTCGATCGCGTATCATCCCTTGTGATCGTGCGTCTCAATCGAACAAGATAGATCAACGAGCAAATGCACTGGATACCAAGGACGGCAGCAATCACAATCATGACGGAGTACATCGCAATGTTGAGCGCCTGACATAGGATATGATCCTTCTCATCTAACACTCCAATGTAAAAGAGATCATCCAAGCACGAAAGTTGAATATCGTTACTGAACAGAGCCTCGTACACCATGGTAGCATCCTGACCCCGCTTGTTGATAAGAAGGCTAGTCAAATCCTTACTCAGATAAGCATTCTCACTCTTGACATCAATCTCACCAGTTACTTCATCCTTAATTCCGTCAATGTAACGTGTTACGTTGTAAATACGATTGTACACCATGATCCATTCTGTATCAGGACTGTTGTTCAGATTGGCTGGACGGTGTGCAAGCGTTCCCCTCTCGTAATTTCCAAAGGAGTTATTGATACCCGAAAATCCAACAGAAGAAGTATGACAGTGTGCCTTCAAAGTTTGTCCAAGTCATTGAATTCATCACACTCTGGCGTGGTGGATAGTTCGATGGCATTGTTTGTGCATACGGAGGGAAGTCTACCTACTGGACGACGGGGGAAGTATTTGCTAGCATCTGTTCCAATGACTTGTTGGATTTGATCTCCTCCGGGATGGACCGACATGTAATCCTTCATGTCGAAGATTACACCAAAGATGACGGTCCAGTCTTCTGCTCTAGTCCTTGCTTGAATTTCATCCTGAGTATTAAGTATTGAGGAGGAAATGTGGGGGTGAGCATTAGACAAATAATATCACATGCAACAAACACCAATCATATCAAACAACCAATAAAACTCACCATGGTAAAGACCTCAGTCTCCCTACACAAAAACATGGGCACCACCCCACTCACCCCAATAAACGCCGCACTACTCAACATCATAATGACAAATATGCCAACCTTTTCCCTCCAAGCCTGCTTTGCCTCCTTCTTTGCCGCTTTAGTACCCGCACTACGTCCAATGCAACACAACAATATATCGGGCACAAAGAATGTACAAAGGCGAGAAAAGAACCACCACATTTTGGTGACGCAGCCATCATTCCTCAATTCATCGGCGGGTATGACATTCCGTTCGGGTATAGTTGTAATCTCAATTTTGTCTTTGGAGGGTGATTGAAATCGTTGTGGTAGAGAGTGGTCATACAATGTATCGTTGTTGAATGCCCCAGTGGTATTTGCTGCAGCTGGATCAATCATGATGGCACTGGGCATACCAATCGTACTTGCTAGGGAGGGTTCACAATTGGCCATTGTTCCCGCTGCTTCATCACTAAAGGTTCTTGCACGGGCACGTTGGCACGATAGTATGCCTCATCTGGATGACGATATTTCGTAGTGCGTGGTTCACGCTGTTTGTGGGGTGTTCGGAAGTATCGGCTAAAGGTGGAGATGGATTGATTGTCCGAGTCTTTTCCATCGGATGTGGAGCGGGTGGGCAGGTTGAGCCTTCCGCTAGTCATGTTGTTGGTGTTATTGTTGAAAGTTTTGGCATCATTTGAGAGACGTTCTTCTTCCAACCTCTTCTTCTCGGCTTTGACCTCCTCTAATTCCTTCTTTTGAGCTATTTGTGCATTCGTTAAACTACGCACCAGTTCAATCTGCTCTTTCATCAATTTGACCATTGCCTTTTTGGAATACGCGCCTGCTGCTTCGGATGAGGAGCTGCTGACTGCTGACCCAGTGGGTGTTAGCTCCACTTCACTGTCATTGTTCTCGCCATGGTATGTCGAGGGAGCCTCCAACTCAATCTCATCATTGCTGTAAGCACTCATTGTATGAGCATACATTTTGACCGCGGAAGAATCGTCCATTTTGAAAGTGACCTCTTTGACTTTTGTGTTACTACTGCTGTTGGTACGATTGCTATTCGGTAGAGTCGCAACTGAATTACTCACAAATTCCTCGTCGTTGTATTTACGGGCGTAGGTGATTGGACTACTTTCAATCTCTGATTTGTTGGGAGTACAAAAGCAATGACTATCCATCCGGTGTGGTGACGATTGATGATTGTTCTTCAGCCGGTGCTTCGTTATATCTCGTTGCACGCAGCGAGGCCTGTTGAAAATTTATGGACTCACGGAGATGACATTTGAACGGCATTTCAAACGGCGGTGCAGGAAGATCCATGACTGGTATGGTGGCCACGAACCTGTCATGATTATTTGGTGACTCTTGCATTCTTGTGTGAGTCAAGGTTGGCTCGTTTTCTGACATTTTTGGTGCAACTCCGACAAAAAATGGTGGATGTGGTAGATTGACGTCATTTTTGAGGTTTTGATGTAAATGTGCCTCGTTACGACACGAAAGTGCCTTATTAATGACACGTTCAGACTCTAAATTTGTCTCTCCGTGAAGATGGCTATCTCAAAAGTAATCACGTCTCACGTCGGTCATCCACAACCACCACAAGCAACAAGTCGGGCCAGCAGCTGCCAGAACCTCTTCTCGAGTACAAGACGAGAGAAATGATGAGAATATGACCCGCGCCTCCATCGCTAGATCCTAGTTGGTGATCGAGTAGTTGTACTTGATCAGAATCAACTCGGCCACCAAGCTACCTAGAAAAGATCGGATTATTTGGTATGGCGACTTATGGCGACCTGGATATGATAAACCTACGGCACATGACAATCACTGCAATCTTACTCACATAGGTATTGTATAGAAGACTATGCGGATCTCACATAATCTCTGACTCATTCACAAACACGGCCAGCTGATGTTGAAAGATTGGCAAGAGTGCATGTCTACAAAACTGGTGTTAGATAAGCACAATCAAGTTGAAGAGACTGAGCGAGGAAGGGGTTGGTTGAGAGCATCCATTGAGAGTATCCAATGAGAGAATCTTCAACAATCCGATTCTAATACATGCTACTTTGACGGCGATTTGAGTTGTAAAAGGAAAGGATGGTTCAGCTTCTGGAGGATACATATTAGTCTCTCGCATGCTCTAGAAGCGTTCAAGAAGTGAATGCACAATCTTCCCAACAGCGTAGTATTCACGGCATTATCATAGGCTTGTTGATGACTCGATAGGTAGCAATATTGCCCTAATTTCCTTGATGGTGTCTGGTTTGCGAGCAATTCGTATCCAAGCAAGTGGCATCGCCAGTAGGCCAAAAGAATTGTGTCCAACGACACCATTCTTTCCACACATTCTTTCTAACATCTCATTAGGAGTGGGTCTTCCGTTTATTTATTTCATTCTATCTACCAACGGAAGCGGAGAAAGAATGATATCGCGGGCGGACGGCGGAGATCGTGGAAATGAGAAGTAAAGTAAGTAAAACATGTCAGAAATAAGAAACAACCTCCTCGCCATACTTCAGTGGCTGGCAAGCAACTGATGACCAAAGAACATAAAGTTATAATTTCCACCATGCCGTCCAACAACGATCCAACAACTGCCAAAAGCGACCAAGCCGCAGCGGCAGGTGACAGTCCAGCCGGTGGTAACAACATGAAGAAATCCAACATGGAGCGTGCTGCCGCCGCTGCCAAGGGAGCTGAGGCTAAGCCTCCCCGTCGGAAGGGGAAGCGCTCCAGCAACAAACACAAGAAGAACCGCAGCCGCAGCCGCAACGACGGGAACCTCAAGCGTCGTGGTGGCCGCAAACCACTCCGTAGACCTATTATCATTCCAGAGGCACGTGTCGTCCAAGCACCGACGGAATGCTCCTTCATCTCCGATCATGAAGATGAAGAGGAAGAGAGGGAGATACAAGAGAGTATAAAACGTCATGTAAGGGTGTTTTCTTACAGTCGTAACCCAGAGTGCTTCAATCTTGTTTATCACAGTAATGATGGAAATGGATCTTCTGATGATGAAGGAGTTAATGGCTATTGGATATGAGCTGGGGTGGTATGTCGCTCGTTGCTTCTCTCGATGATATTTCCTAGCCGGGGCAGTTTTACGCACTGAGGAGGAGAGTTGCCGTCTTCCGTGGTCTCGGCTGCGACGCTGCTTGGCGGTTCCTCTCGACGGATGAATATATGAAGATATCCCTCTGGTATAATTTTCTAGTTAGTTAATCTAATTTCTGACGTTTTAATGTCATGTGCTTCTTGATACATTCATGTGAGGTGTCGAAAGCAGTGGATAGGATGGCATACAGGGAAGATGGCGACCTTTTAAGTTCCTACTTACTTATGACAGACTTATCTACTCTTTCCTTAGTGTTCTTCTAATATACTGAACTCTAGTCACAGAAGGAGAAGGAGAGACTGATATCATGAACACTTGAATATCGTAGGGCTTAGTGATAAGTATCAGAATTCACTGCACAAAGATCCTTTTTATCTTTTACCTCTCACCTAATAGAACTTAGTATTCTCATCAAGTTTCCTGTTGATGTGGCAAGTGTAGGTAGCTTGAAGGGCTTCAATTGTTCAAGAGCTTCAATTAGCTTCGATTGATGAAGTCATTAGATTGGTTCGAGCCACAATAATCACGAACAACTGCCCTGTTCTTCGTCAGACGTCGATGTACCTCACTCTTGCTATGATTCATCTTGCTTGCTCCTTCAGCTATGGCATAGCTATGTAGAGAGCTGGAAAACTATCGTATCGGTAAATTCGTTATGTAGAGGGGGTGCGAACCCGGTAGAGATCTCTATCACGGAACTCATTGTCATTTCGCTTCCCCCTTCTAGAGTAATGCGAAGTGGTGGACCGCCTTCTTTCATACGGCACCAAGTCTAACAGGGTTCGTTACTCAAGCCACGCAAACTAGACAAAGAGGCCCTTCTCACAAGAACTATTGAAGTAAAGAGCCAAACCGCAAGAAAATGGCTGTATGTCGCAACAATGATTTTTCTCATGATTCGTTTAAACTGCGAACCGTCACTCAAAATGTGCGAATATGCTAAGTTATGCAAAAGAGATCTACCATGCGTGCGCGCATGGTTCGCATCGGTTCGCAAATCGAGTGAGGAAACTGTTCTCACACACAATCGACATACGATTGGTGTTGGATGGCGGGCGTACGCACCTGTGTGAGTGCTCGCTGGATGTAAGTATCGGCTCGTGAAAATGCGTTTGTCATTAAGCCGTTGTGGACAAGAATCTAGAGAGAAGAGCTGCATTATCTCACCATGGCACCCAACAACGATGACGAAAACACCCTCAACGGCCATCCTTCCAAACAAGGAGATCGCGATGACCTAAAAGAAGAAGGCAGCGAGCTAGAGAGTGACCGCAAGATTGCTGGTGCTGCAGAAGATAGGCCTCGCCGGAAGCGCTCTGGTAATAGTAATAGCCGCAACAACGGCAAACGCAGCCAGAAGCCCAAGCGTCGCCGACTTTACAACAATCCACACCCTCGCGACATTATCCCGGAGGCACGGGTAATTCAAGGATACAATGAGTGTGCCTACATCTCTGAACATGAAGATGACGAAAGAGAGTTGCTTCCAACGCCGGTTCAGAGGATTGGTGAGGTAGTGGAATATAGATTGCGACAGGACATTCCACAACCGCAAGAGGGGGCGAATAATAATTCTTCCGTTTCGTTCAAGGCCGCCAACGGTGGTGGCCGGCGCCATAGTGCAAGATGTCATTGTTTCAGTTGCTTCAATTGTTGGTAGTTGGCAGTAATGCTTAAGACTCTAACTCTAGAGAGACCCTGTATGTACAGTCCTTCTTTTCTCTTCAATCTCCTGTGTTACCTCTCCAATCTAACAACTCAACCAGTCTTAGCCAACATCACTAGAGCAAGAGACGGGCATCATACCTCGTACCACCCATATATACGTGGAAACAACATGAAACACAATACACAAGTAGTTAGATGCACTATTCAAAAGCTAAACTCTAGATAGATGGCGGCACCAGAGTCATCGCCCCTGGATGATGTGCACGATGGCCGAGGAGGATTCAACCCGAACATGACTCTTGCAATGAACACGTACAAGAATCTTGACTTTGTAGCGTTGGTGGAGTTAGTACACGAATCACAGTGCATGCTATACTATCGGCTTGGCGACAAGGCTCCTCCTACTGCAATATCGTACTTAGATAAATCATGCCATTGTGAAAAGCAGCACGAAGAACATCAGAAGAGTAAAACCGTGTATGTACAGCATCACAATATGGGGAAGCGTTCCAATCTGAGGGATCTCCCTGCAGCAACTCTATCAAAGGTGGCTACTCTCACTTCAGCAGATTCTTTCATATACGTGAATGCTCTCAACAACTTTATGGACGAGATGGCCTGGCTTGAATCAGATGATGGTCTTGGTAGACGAGTCGTATGTGATAATGTTCTCAAGAAGTGGGAGTCGGAGCTCGCTTATCTTGACGGTGGTCGTTTCAATGTGACTCAGCTGTACCATGACGCAGTAGTTGAGCAGAAGTGAATCATCTTGTCTTAGCTCTTTGTCTTTGGAGCCAATCTAATGCAACAAATTTAACATGTAATATCTTCATATCTACCGACCCTCGGAAAGAAGTAGACAAATATGTCAATCTATACACACTACTTCTAAAGATCTAGGATATATATGTATCAAAATTCTTTGTGCACAAACCATTACATGATTGCAAACGAGGGTACCCAACTGTACACAAAACCTTAGGTGATACCAGATGTTATGTAGTGATAAAGTTGGTCACAGGTTGGTTCATGTACATTACACTATACATTATCTTCCCAATCCTTGTTGACACTCATTTCTTCGACATAAAGTTGATTCCTCACCCAGATTTCATCCAGCAGGTTCAGATTTGGTTCAAATTCTCCTCCTTCATCATGCCCCGTCTTGATCAACTTCCACATGGCGTGTGTACTGTTAAATAACTCTAACGTTCCATATCCATACTGTGACTGATCCCTCACAGCCACCCATTCTTCTGCAGTCTCATTATGGTAAGGTTCGCAGACTGCCTTCCCTCCGTTACCCTGTATTATATGGACAGGTCCTCGAGGATTACGTCTTGAGAATGCCACCGGATATGTACGCATGTAGGCGTGGACATGTCCAGCAATCACAAAGTTGACAGTGTACTCGACAAACAAAGGTTCGAGAATGGCTTGTGCTTCGGTGACGAATATTTCATGACGATGAGTTTTGAAGGTAGTGTAAAGCGGGCAATGGAGCATTACGATGAGCCATGGAGTGACCGATCGGTCAACTGATTTCAGTTCCGAGAGCAGCCATTCGTACTGGAGTGATCCTTCACGAAATGAAGAGAATGAACTCAAAACAATATGTTTAGAAGGTCCAAAAGTGAAGGAGTAGTAAGCATTGCCATATTCATACGGCACAAAGTCTCTCGGCTGGCCGTCTGTTGTGAATCCCTTCAAGCTTGCAAGATCCCGAATCGGTGGACGAATTTGTGGCATCTGAAACCGATGCTCATATGCTAGAGCAATCTCTACTGATTCATCGATGTCATAGATCCAACCGCCTTTGTACGTGTCTAAATCATGATTTCCGAGTGCTATCTGGGTAGGGATGGCACTGAAGAAGTCCCGTTTGCTCATCATATCCATCCTATCATAAGGTATACGTATGTCAGTGAAATATAGATAACAAATTATGTAGCGTGAGCGTAGACGTAAGAGCTACTCCGTCAATAAAAGAGAGACCACAAACTTACCATTTGTCCCAATTGTCATGATCTTTACTCGGATAGGCAAGATCTCCAGCAAAAAGAATACATAGCATCTACACTCTCACTATGACGATCAAGATGCCGTATTGTCTTTTTTGAATGTTCCTTCGCTGCCAAGTCACCAAGCACTGCAAATGTAATCGTGCGCCCACTAGAATGCCATTGTCCTGGAGCGGGTGGCGTGGTAAATGCTGAAATGTCACTGCGAGCAATAACACTAGTATGGTCACCGCTTATCTCGAGTGTTGTTCTATCTTCACGAAGATATGTCTTCTCGTCCTTCTTGAGTAATAAACATTCGTAGCTGTATACCTGGTCAGGCCGCAAGTCGTCTATTTCGATGTGATAATACAGATCTGAGTAGTAACGTTTGATACCTCTTCTTGGGGACATTGCATCGTAGCTCTTCGTATTGTTGCCATCGCTGATGACTAGGAAATCATCATCTTTTCCTTCTCCGATCAAGCGGACTGCTCCGATAGACTTCTTTCCGGGCCCTTTTTAGAAGGTAGGCATCGCCGGAAGCGCTCTGATACTGAAAACAGCCGCAACAAGCGCTGCATGCAAGAAGCCTACACGTCTCCAGCTTCGCAACATGCCACGCTCACGCTGTATTATCCCGTAGGCACGAGTAATTCAAGGATACAATGAGATACCAAGTAAAGTGATATGTATGATCTCTGAACATGAAGAGTGAAGGTGAAGAGGAGAAAGAAAGCGAAGAGTTCACCGGTGACCCAAGTTCAAGAAAGTGCAGTAGCCTGTAGGCGTCACAACGACACATACATTTCCGAAACGATTCTTTCTCACATCTCACATCAGTGTTTACCCGCATACAAACGATTCTTTCTCAACGTGTTGTAATAGCCATAAGTACGTACTATTGTACTTCCTGCATACTGCCGTGTAGAATGAGATCAGGAATCTTTCGGTGTAGAATTGATGATATCGCTGACGGATGAGAAGAAATCCTCTATGGAAAAAAAACATCAGAAATAACGAGGCTGCATAAAAGCAAGTGAAAGCGATACATACTGATATCGCTCGGTAGAGTGTAGCATGAAGTGATGATCAGGTAATCTCGTCCTGAGAGGACAAGCGTGCAAGAAGTGACCCAACAATCCCACCAGGCAAAAGCGCAGCATTCTTCAAAAATGCATTATCGTTTTTGATGCCTGGAGAGGCAGCGATACCGATACATACTGCAGCGATACCGATACGTACTGCAACATTGCTACTGGTGGCAAGCTTGTGACGTCTAGTCCTTGACCGCCAGAGGGCATGCAAGCTGCTTGCTGGGTACCTATGTACTTACAGCGACACTTCCGGCTTCATCTGGCGCAACGATTCTTTCTCACATCTGCGAACCGATTCTTTCTCACATCCCATGAAAACATATTTTACCCTCAATTTGCAAACATTCTTTCTCAAAATGTAGCTCCATACTCTTCCATACTGCATGCAGTGTGGAGATCGCTTTCGTCCGGACGGAAGCAATGGTAATGACCTCTCAATCCGGAAAAAATACATCAGAAATAACGAGACCTGCTTAGAAAGTAAGCAAGTGAAAGTGAACGAACGTTCTTTATATAATTTCCACCATGCCGTCCAACAACGATCCAACAACTGTCAAAAGCGACCAAGCCGCAGCGGCAGGTGACAGTCCAGCCAGTGGTAACAACATGAAGAAATCCAGCATGCAGCGTGATGGCGCCGATGCCAAGGGAACGAAGCCTAAGCCTCCCCATCGGAAGGGGAAGCGCTCCTGCAACAAACACAAGAAGAACCGCAGCCGCAGCCGCAACGACGGGAACCTCAAGCATCGTGGTGGCCGCAAGCCACTCCGTAGACCTATCATCATCCCAGAGGCACGTGTCGTCCAAGCACCGATGGAATGCTCCTTCATCTCCGATCATGAAGATGAAGAGGAAGAGAGGGAGATACAAGAGAGTATAAATCGTCATGTAAGGGTGTTTTCTTATAGTCGTAACCCAGAGTGCTTCAATCTTGTTTATCACAGTAATGATGGAAATGGATCTTCTGATGATGAAGGAGTTAATGGCTATTGGATTTGAGCTGGGGCGGTATGTTGCTCGTTGCTTCTCTCTATGATATTAGCCAAGTGCGGCAGTTTACGCACCCCCAGGGGGGACGGATTGCCTCTCTCTAGAGGTGTGTGTATGGAGGAGATGATAGATGTTTTGAGGATGTTTTGACTGAATTGAGCAATACTGATAGCCATTAACACTCTAGAGTCTGATTTCGCAGGCATATGGCCCATCTCTGCTCTGTTGGTTGTCATACCAATTTCATGATGTGCAGTTACAATACAACTTACGATCTTCTTTGATAGCGGTACCAGCCGACGTGCCATCATCTCATTTCATGCACATGAGGAACATGATTGATGTTAGAGCATTAGGTAAATTGGAAGTGCGTTATGCGATGGCGCAGGCTGAGCTGTGTTTAGATTGAGAGAGGAATGGTTGCTCATTGGTTCTCGATGGATCTTGACGTAACTGTTATCCCTGGATGAGCCAGTCCCAAGTGATCGATATTTTGTTCTTAGGCGAGCCCCCGGGCGAAGCTGCGTTTATACAGTCGTTGGATTTACTCTGCTTCAAGAAAGTTTCGAATGGTTGTCAGATTGTATTATGGTCATTTCTTGATGCTGGCGTCGATTTGGAATCTGCCATTCACTTTCCAACCTCGTCTTTTGACCGAGACGATTCTCAAAGAGTCGTCCAATGAGGACGATGCTCAAAGACAAAGAGTCGTCCTAGGAGGCTCATAACTCCTCTCCATCGATCTTTGTAAGTCCATTCCAAGCGGAGGAGAGTCCAACAAGGTGAAACTAAGTTAAGTGGATTGGACTGATAATGATGATGTTGACAATGCGAGCTCAAGAATAATAAGCTAATGGAACTGCGTTAGCATACTTCTTATCAATGAACATTTCTTTCCCCATTGTTCTACATTGAGAGAATCGTCTCTATCCGCCTCTCTCTTTCATCTTTCCCCTTCCCCATATTAGTATCCCCCCTCAAGTAATAATGACAATAATGTACTGTCGACGCCTCTAGTCATACATATCATCATCTCCACCACCACCTCCCCCCATATCCGCACCATCATCCCCAAAATCAGCAAACCCACCATCCATCAACAAATTCGCCGCCAAAGCCTCATTCTTATCACACGCCAAATACGCCTGAGCCGCAGCAGCCCTATCAAATCCCATCTCCGTCAAACGATTCACTGCTGCCATTTCTTCTTCCGACAACCTCAACACTTGTGCCCCAGCTCCTCCTCCACCTCCACCCATTCCACCAGCACCACCCATCATTCCACCCAAACCACCCATCCCCGGTCCACCTGCACCCTGCATCGCCATATTCATATACTGCTGCACCTGTTCTTGCGGCATGGCACTAATCATCTGTGCCGTCTGTTGCAATTGATCAACTGTCATTCCCATCATGGATGCCATGGCGTGTTGTTCTTGGGGGGGCATGGATTGGAGCATTGCGGCGAGTTGGGCGGGGTTTCCTAGTGCTTCCATTCCTGGGGGCATGCCGGCATTTGATGCTGCTGCTGCGGAACTACCACTACTACCACTGAATGGATTGTTATTGTTTGCTCCTGCAGCTGGTGCAGGATTCACTGCTCCACCTGATCCACCACTTCCACCAGTACCAACTGGCTCATTCATCATTTGCAAAAACTCCGCCTGATTCGCATTAATCGCCTGAAGTAACTCCGGCTGCTGTTGTCCAATCTGTTGCAATACAGCGGATAACATGTTGGGATTGGTTTGTACGAGACGTTTGAGATCGTTGAATTGGGGGTGGTGTCGGAGTGCTTCTAGTGCTCCCGTTCCAGTTGTTGTTGTTGCAGATGAAGAAGATGCTCCAGCAGAGGATGATCCAGCAGCAGCAGCAGCAGAGATGCCAGGAGGAATCCCATTCATCAAAAATTCCACGGCGACATCTGGATTGCCATTGGATGCTCTTAGGCATGCTCGACAGTCTGATTCGGGGAAGCCGAGTGCTTTGAGATTGTTGATTACTTCTGTTGGGAATTCGTCGTCAGCAGCGGAGGATGATTCTGTGGTGGTGGCTGATGGGGCTGGGGCGGCGGCTGTAGTGGTGGTGGATGCAGCTGTAGATGCAGCAGCAGTAGGTGCAGCAGGTGCAGCAGCAGGTTTCACCTCTTCTTTTGGTGCAGCCGCCGCAGCAGCCGCCGTCTTTTTTGCCTTGGCAATCATCACCACCAAAAAATCCGATGGCTTGATATTACAACTTTCAATTGTGGCATCGTCTTTGAGGACTTTACCGGAGTGGATTAGTTTCATGTTGGCTGCTGGGAGTTCTGATTTGGTGGTTTCCTGTATATCGTTCATTATTATTATTATTGTTGTTGTTGTTATTGTTGTTGCGTGTTGGTACAATCATCATTATCGTTATTGTCATTTAGTTGAGAGGAATTAGTTGGAGCGAGACAACATGATATAAAAAATGATGCAATATAAGTGCACTTACAATGACAGCCTTGGCCTCGGCCACAGTGTTGGATGGCTCCACCTCAATGGTGAATTTGCCACCCTTGAGTGTCTTTACTGTGAGTTGCATGGTTATATTATATGAATGAGTTGGTACTATGCAGAGATCGTATTGCAAAGAATGATTGTTGGTTGTTTGCTCGTCAGCGTTGTTGTGATTTTTGTGAGGTGATTTCAGCGGCCCTCGGGATATTGACATTCACAGCTAATAATTCTCAATTAACGTAGCAAAATGATTCTCGTAGACTGTCGCTAGTAGCTATTCATCGATATTAAAGAGTGACAATACTTTTGATTTCGAACTCACAGAAGGCAAACGAAGCGCTTCGAAAGATCGGCGAAAAATCCAAAAATTCACGAATCCACAGTCACAGCCACAGCGAAGGAACATCTTTGTGAATTGATGAACGTTGAACGTTGCTTGAAGGAAGGGGAAGCCACGACTATTAGAAATTAGTTTTAGCGTCAGTTCAAACTATTGCTCAGACTATAATAATATTATTATTGAGGTGGTGAATAGTCACTGGATAGCCGCAGGGCAGTATAATTGTCTCATATAAAAATGACAACGGAAGAAACATCATCGTCCACAGCAACATTACAGCAGCAGGCAGCGGTTGAAATCCAACAACAACAACAACAAAATGATGCTGCCCCTGCAGCTCCAATCAAACCACCAGCAACTCCCTCCTCCCCTGCTGTTATCAAGAATAATCCAAAGATCAAAGTGCACCTAGTAGCAGTAGGAAGCGCACCAATACTCAAAAAGAACAAATTTCTCATGAACCGCACGGATAATTTCGGAGTTGCCATTTCCTTTTTACGAAAGAGGCTCAAACTCAACAACAACAACAGCACTTCTACATCGTCATTGTTTTTATACGTCAACTCGGCATTTGTACCATGTCCTACGGAACAGATTGGGGATTTGTATGATTGTTTTGGGATGAGGGAGGAGTTGGTGATTCATTATAGTTTGCAGGAGGCTTGGGGGTGAGGGTTTTTGAAATGATAATATACTGATGAATGAGTGAAGAACGAGTGAAGAAAAAGGGGATGATGATGATGATTATATTGAATAATATGCATGGATCATGTGAATGTTGATGATGGGGGAGAGAGAAGAGTGCATTATAACGATCAATGGCACGGACAGATCTTTATACATTTGGACGCCCGCCCATTCAAACTATATTTATAGATTGTCGCAAGGCACATGGCTTATTCTTGATGATGAGAGGCAGATGAGGGAGGTTGGTGCTCCAGTCAATAATAAAGATGAGAAGATAGCACATTGGCTGATAACCGCCATGAAAGAAGACTCAAACGCTGTGTAACTGTACACATGTATTGGTGTGGAACCCAATGAGCAGAGATGGGCCATGTGCCTACAAAATCAGACTCTAGAGTGTTAACTAGCTATCAGAATTGCATGCAAACTTGATCAATAATTCAGTCAAAACATCTACCATCTCCACATTCTTTACAACACAAACCTCTAGAGAGAGGCAATACCCACCTGGGGTGCGTAAACTTCCCCACATGGCTAATATCATAGAGAGAAGCAACGAGCAACATGCCATCCCAGCTCAAATCCAGTATCCATTCACTCATGACAGCTCAAATCCAATAGCCATTAACTCCTTCATCATCATCAGAAGATCCATTTCCATCATTACTGTGATAAACAAGATTGAAGCACTCTGGGTTACGACTGTAAGAAAACACCCTTACATGACGATTTATACTCTCTTGTATCTCCCTCTCTTCCTCTTCATCTTCATGATCGGAGATGAAGGAGCATTCCATCGGTGCTTGGACGACACGTGCCTCTGGGATGATGATAGGTCTACGGAGTGGCTTGCGGCCACCACGATGCTTGAGGTTCCCGTCGTTGCGGCTGCGGCTGCGGTTCTTCTTGTGTTTGTTGCAGGAGCGCTTCCCCTTCCGATGGGGAGGCTTAGGCTTCGTTCCCTTGGCATCGGCGCCATCACGCTGCATGCTGGATTTCTTCATGTTGTTACCACCGGCTGGACTGTCACCTGCCGCTGCGGCTTGGTCGCTTTTGACAGTTGTTGGATCGTTGTTGGACGGCATGGTGGAAATTATATAAAGAACGTTCGTTCACTTTCACTTGCTTACTTTCTAAGCAGGTCTCGTTATTTCTGATGTATTTTTTCCGGATTGAGAGGTCATTACCATTGCTTCCGTCCGGACGAAAGCGATCTCCACACTGCATGCAGTATGGAAGAGTATGGAGCTACATTTTGAGAAAGAATGTTTGCAAATTGAGGGTAAAATATGTTTTCATGGGATGTGAGAAAGAATCGGTTCGCAGATGATGTGAGAAAGAATCGTTGCCCAGATGAAGCCGGAAGTGTCGCTGTAAGTACATAGGTACCCAGCAAGCAGCTTGCATGCCCTCTGGCGGTCAAGGACTAGACGTCACAAGCTTGCCACCAGTAGCAATGTTGCAGTACGTATCGCTGCAGTATGTATCGCTGCCTCTCCAGGCATCAAAAACGATAATGCATTGTTGAAGAATGCTGCGCTTTTGCCTGGTGGGATTGTTGGGTCACTTCTTGTTCTTGCACGCTCGTCCTCTCAGGACGAGATTACCTGATCATCACTTCATGCTACACTCTACCGAGCGATATTCCATCTAAACAACACAACCCCCTTACACAGGTTTATCAAACAGGTCATGACAACCAAACATAGTGAGGTTGGTGCTTCCCAAATCGCACTCCAAGCTGCGACACCTCAAACAGCCGGGATTACAGTGGCATGGGCGGGGCTCCAACCCAAGACCCCATCCCACATCACAAGAGAGGCGGTGCAAGGTGCAACCACTCAGCCACACCCACCTCTTTCTTGCACGCTTCTCAGAGCGTTGAGAGAAGAAGAATGTCTCCTCTTGCAGTTGTAAGTAGCACACGGCCCGGCCAACTCGCGGGCGCGCAACATTTTGGACACTAGCTAAACTTTAGTATTGTACATGTTACTGAAAAAATACATCAAGTGAAGGACCCTCCTCTGCACCCACAAACATTCCATCTACAACATCAAGTGAAGGACCCTCCTCTGCACCCACAAACATTCTTACTGTCGTGCCTAGTTTGAATCCCACCGTCAAGTCGGCTATTCCAGACGGCGTTGTGCTCCAACGTGATAACACGCCTTGCATCTCTCAAGTCAACCCGAGCAATCATCCTGACCGATTCAAATGCATGATCAATCCGACTACTATTAGCAGGGAGCCTGGAACCTACGATAACGATCCAGTCGGTCTTGTTGGTGTAAACTGTATTATTTACATCCGGCCTGTAACCTGGGCATGGGAGGGCAATGCTTTCATCTTCCAATCAATGGATAGCATCGAAGCAATCAACAATTGTTTTGCTGCTGGGGTTGTTATGTCAGAACGGAGAGCAATCATTCCTGACGACATCAATCTTCTACGTGATAACACGCCTTGCATCTTCCAGTCAAATCCAAGCAATCATCCTGACCGATTCAAGTGTATGCTAGAGCCGACTGCTATTAGCAGCGAGCCTGGTACTTACAATAACGACCTACTAGCTCTTCGTGGTCTGAATGGCTGTGTTATTGATGTTAGGCCCGTGACGTGGGCATGGGAAGGCAATGCTTTCATCTTTCAGTCAGTGGAGAGTCTCGATGTCATTAATGATTGTTTCGCAGCTGGTGTGCTCATCTCAGAGAGCGGGTACGGGGCGGCCGAGGACACTCTATTTGGATAATACCGCCAGTCGCAATATTTGTCATTCCTTTTATTTTCAGCCCACTATCGATAAAAAGTACAGCTGGTCTGTTTTAGGTAGATATCTAATCTGATTGACTTGGTATTTATATAGTATTAGCTTCTGTTATATTATCAGCTAGCCTGCCGGGGATAATCTCAGGTTCAGGTTGGATTTCAGCATGAAAATCTTCTCAACAACAATTTAGAGATGGAGTTTCTGCTCTCTTGACACTCGCTCGCAACAAGAATGATGCCCAGGCAACAAGATGCACTTAGTATTAAGTATATAGCAATTAGATAAAGACCGCTTTGGGGAGCCACCTTCAGAGTTATGTTTATGTTGGCAAGTACTCACTTATAGTCACCCTAAATGTAAACGCAGTTAGCCTGCGGTATCACGTCGAAAGATGCTACTGTTCATGCTGCGGATGTGGTGGGCTAGCAGAAAAATTTTGTGCAGGTGCAATTGCCCACCTTCCCGACTCTAGATCCAGAACAACACATTTCACTTGCAATGTGTGTCGATGATTGGCTAGTTGGAGGTTGGGCCGTGGCCGTGGCGCTGGGATAGAAGAGTAGTAGGTCACATAATTTAAATTCGCATGTTATGCATTTCGAGGCGAGCAACTCATCTGATCGGTGCTCATGGTGGTCGTGCGTGCACTTTCGGGGTGGTGTTTCAGAAGTTGGTGGATGAGGGTCAGCTGAGCAGTTTCTTGTCATGGATGCATCAATTCTCCGCCAGGTATTAAGCCTACTTCATAAGTATGTATGCAGTTTTTGAATACCGGTTTGATTCAGGGAAGCGGGCAGCTGTCAGGGTTCAGTTTCGGCAAGGCGAAGTGCATGCATAGTAATACGTACCATCCAGTCATCTGAGCCAGGTTTTGAATTCGCTTCTCAAGCCTCGCTCCATAATTATGTTTCGACCAAACAGTAGACAAAAAGAAGCAGAGAGCTGACGAGTACTATCAACAACATACACAACCATGAACGCCGATCTCATCGTAGACTTCCCTCATCAACGCAAACGCAAGAGCCGTACAGTGCACTTTGCTGAGACGGCTCAGCTGCACATATTCAAACGCCCAAATGTTAATCGCCGTGAGCTTTTCTACACGAAGTCGGAATACGACCTCATGAAGCTTGTCGTCAGGGAAGATGTCCTCGCAGTTCGTGCAGCAAGGACTTCAAGAGGAGCTGTCGATGATGTGCCAGCGATAGAGAGGGTATGCTTCATGGGAATCGAGCATCTGCTCACACCAGCATGCATAGACGAGGTGAGGGCTTGCAGAGCTCGATGCATCCGAGCGGTCCTCACAGAGCAGGCCAGGCAGGGCCCCTATCCTAGATTCGGTTGGGAGGCTATTGCACTTGCTTCATTCGCTCAAACAAGGAAGGCAGGACTGAGAGCAAGAAAGCTTGGTAAGCTTCATCAAGAATCCATCTGATAGATTTTGTGGACATTCTCCACACAGTTGTTTCACTGTGATTAGGATAAGTTAAAACTACAATATATGATCTGATGTCTTGAAGCAATAATAGTATCTCATTACTTAATATTCACTTATTATTATTGGCTGTTCTTGAAAGGGATTTTCGTCGCCAATCATCCAATCTCTATCTTCTACGTAGTTTTCTGCATTCGGAGAAACTACTTCCGTAATCTTGTTATGCACTATTTCATTCATTTGATCATCTTTGTCTTTGTAATCGGCAAGAAGCTCAGCTTGAGAAATGTCAAGCTTGGAGTTGATCCGTCTGATGGGAGGATGGATGGATGGATGGTTGCTTTGGCTCTAACTTGCTTAGGCGTCGCCACTTGCTTACAGAGGCAGAGGTACACGGGGAAGCTCATACTTTCATACTTGTTTCGTTGCTTAGTATTGTCAGCAGATTTTTGCTATTGTACTAAGGATGTTTTCAGTACTGCCATCGAAGCGGACGCTTACTTATCGCCAGTTTCGGCTGAACAGTTTCCGGAAAGTGAGGCTCAACAATTGCTGCAATTACAACTATTAGATTGATGGATAAACAATGACACGTCATCAGAATGACCCATTTACAATATTTAATCCGTATCCGGGACACTATTAGCCGCGAGCATTCTTAATAGGCCTAAACAAACATGTAGAGCAAACCAGTACCTGTGTGTTCACTGCGTACCATCATCATACTCATCATTTGAAGAACACCTGCAACAGAATGACTCACTATCTAAATAAGTATGATTTAGATCTAAATCGATAATTACGAGAAACAAGTTTCAGGGTAAGAATTCTTACCCTGTACAGGGTAAGAATTTCAGGGTATAAATTCTTACCCTAGGGTAAGAATCGCAGGGTAAGAATTCTTACCCTAGGGTAAGAATTTCAGGGTACAAATTCTTACCCTGAAAAAACCACTGCTTGATTGCCTGCCCCTCGCCAATTAATGACCATGACGGCGCCGCCGGCGCTGCACCGCGGTGATACAATACAGTCGGATTCCAAGCAACGATGGTGCAAGGACTACTCTGCCATATGCCCGCCCAGTAGAGATAGTCTGGAGAAGGAACAACAGCTCAAACCAAAATATGTCCAAGAGACGAAGACCTTCGGAAAAGTTTCTGGCAACCAATGGCATCTGAGATGCGCTCGCCAGGAAGATTCTGTTGATGACGATGGTGACATCAGCATCAGTGAAGCATCCTCTTCCGAAAATGAGGAGGAGGACGGGGACGATGACGACATCAGTATTACAGATCAAATACCTCCGCCTGTACTTGTCCAAGAGGATGAAGAACGTGAGGAGCACTGTCTCCGTGGGGCAACAAATGCAAAGCCAAACAGAATATTTGGAGAGAACTCGACAATAAAGAATCTAGTATACATCTTATGACCGTGGAGCAAATCCACCAACGATGGGCACAGAAGTATCCATTGACAAGATTCAAAAATACTTTTGAAGCTATGAAGACGCAGAAGAGAATACTACCAGGATGATGGTATTGAACCGTGGAAGACGTCGACTACAACAAGCAGAGCATACGATCTTCTATTCAACCTTTTTATGGATAGGGAGAAAACGAAAGTTCACATGATGACAGTTAGTGGAGCAACTGATGGATTCTCACGATTGTTTCAAACCATATGGCATCGAAGATTTCAAAGGGTACATAAGAGATGTTGACAAACGCAGAGAGATGAAGAAGAAAAAGCACCCAAGGAATGAGCTCACCAACAAAGGTGTTCCTTTCTGGGATGTTCATCATGCAAAGGATTGTTTGGAAAAAGATGTTAATGGCAAACAACTTAGTGTACTTCCTCACTGTGCTCACAATATACTTTTTGTTACGGCCCCATAATGGTTCCATGAAACGCTTCAAAGAGTCTCCTTTCAGAAAGTTGCAAGTCATCATCAGTCTCTGTAAATTATCGTTGGATGCGTATCCTGTAGGTCTTCCAAACTGGCACTAGAGATGATGGTGCTACACCATAAAACGATTTGAATCTCTCTACGTTTTCTTTCACCATAACTTGTTTCAGACTGGTCTCATCATAACCAACGAATCTCAGACCATCAAACAACATCGACCTGGTAGCGATTTCCTCTCTCCAGAGCGCTTCGAGGTGGTGTCATGCTTTTCACTAGTCTATTGTCTCTGCTGCGTGATTCTTCTGTCTTGTGGACATCATAGAGAGATAACCATCAGGCGGAGGTGTGCGACGGGGGCGGCCTGCGACACAATTCTTTGCTGAGCTGACATTGGAACCCGCTTTTCTATCGTCTGATGCATTCCTTTCTTCTCTGCAATCAAATGATGATAAGGCATCCTCTCCCGAAACAAACATGGAGTTTCGTCCTCGTTTGATGTTGAGTTGAAGTAGGAGACTTCTTCCCGATCTCTGGTGGCTTTTGATGATGAGGATGAATTAACATCCACGTCATCAGGTGAGCTGGCTGTCTGGGTATGGAGGAAAGATCGGCGGCTGAACATTATTCAGTATTGTATACCATAGGAGTAAGGACGGACATGATCATCATCTAACATCTGATGGTTTATGTTTGCGTTTGGCGAGAGGTGATTCTTACCCTGAATTCTTACCCTGCGCAGGGTAAGAATCGCAGGGTAAGAATTCTTACCCTAGGGTAAGAATTTCAGGGTAAGAATTCTTACCCTGCGGAAAACTACTTTCTCGTAAGAATGATTATTTAGATCTAAATCATTCTTATTTAGATTTGAGTCATTCTGTTGCTGTATATGAGAAAAGCCTGTACCATATGCAGTTTTGTCTGAACATCCCTGTTCTCAATTCGCACGCCTAAAATCATGATCATGATATGATGACCACAACCTGAACATCTTCACAACATCGACATTATTCCACAACATCGACATCGACCTCAATAGCTCTACACTATTCACAATGGTCTGCCCAACAAAGAAAGTCTCAGCATCTGCGCCTACTAGCCGACCTCGATCAGCTGTTGCTCCTAGTGATAGTGGAAGTGGCCTTGTTGACCTTCTCTTCGCCGCCTCTCAAGTCGAGACCAAACCTAAAGAAGCCGAAGAAGAAGAAGAATCTGGGGGCAAAGACAAAGCAGAAGAAGACCCCTTCTCTAGACACGACCCCGAAAAGCCCTCTCACTCCCTTGATGCTGATGCCCCAATGAACAAGAATTTTCCTCAAATCCTTCATGAGATCCTCTCCACGCCAGAGTGTCAGTCTATCGCTCACTGGATACCCGATGGCTTCTCATTCATCATCGCAGATAAGCAACGAATCCATCTGATAGATTTTGGGGACATAGTGTGTCGTCTTATGAAGTATTAGAAGAAGTTAGAGTATAATTATAATGTTACGATCTGACCCATCTTGTGAGAAGCCACCACGCATAGCACTCTCACATTATGTGTGCTATCGTACAACATTCTTCTTTCCAGCAGAGTGTCAGATCCCACCAAAATTTAAATTTAAATTTAAATTGCTTCAATGCTCGCTCTCAAAAAGAATTTGCTTCTGCTCTTGCTCGAACGAACCAACACATTCATCAACACTTCTCCCTTCACATTGTCGGGTGAATAGTGTGTTGTTTCGTCATTCAAGGGAAGGCTGCAAGCAATGGTGCTTCGTCCCTCGAAATCGGTTCCAACTCCAAAGCAAAACAAAGCCATTCGATCTCCATCAAATGGCAAGCCTTCATCGAGTGGGGTGCCAACTTCACCGGTAGTCATCAAGAGTAGAAGAAAAGACAAAGATCCCACTGCTGCATCCAAGTCACCGCAGCCCAAAACGCATAAGAGACGGCCTAACTCTGCTGCATCGAGCAAAACTCCGAAGCGCTCGTCTGCCTCCTGCTCAGACGCTCTAGACGAACCCCTGCGGCGAGTTATAAAGCCAGAGAATCAACTGGAGCTTACAGAGAAGGAATTAGAAGAAGATGTCACACGCATCTTGACAGGAGATGATCCAAATTTACCCCAGAATGTTTGTAGATTTAGCTTCAAGGATAAATGCTACAAGCCAGATCCGCCTGGTCAGGGTGATAATATGGCAGTTCACTTTTCTCTTGAGGGATGTAGTATGCATGTGAATAGTGACGAGTGCAAAAAGTTGATGACCGAGCAAGAAGCGGCGGTATCGATAATACCCGATGTCCACGATGGTGAATCGAGCGATTCGGATGGTAGAGCTGTAGCGGCAGCTGTCGAGGGCAAAGCTGACTCCGCAACATCATCAGTTTTATCATCTACCGACGACGGGATCAAGGCAAAGAATCAATTCAATTTCTCGGAACGAGCCTCACAGACATTCAACAACCCTCTCAAATCCCGTGCCATCAATACGGAACCTCCACTCGTTACGCAATACCAGGATGACGTAAGCCAATGGAAGATTTATGATAACTATAAGGCGGACTTCCTCATTAATCAAAAGATGATGGAGAACCAAGGCACTGAGGACAAGTTGGCTTCAATGATGCTAGATTATAAGGAACCATCCTCCCCCTCGCCAAGAAGTAGTAGCGGTGAGCAAGATAGCTTGGATACAATTCATAGTGAGACAATGGCAAATACGCTCAAGATAATGGAGCGTCTCGTGAACCAAAATGCGCAAGATGAAGTCTTCCAAGACTTCAAGTACTACGAGGACGAGGGAGATCAATTTCGAGAGCACGGAGAAGGAGTCGTGATGCCACTTTGGACATTTGTCACGAGCCGAACGAATAAGAAGCAAGTCACGTCTCTCTGCTGGAACCCTCGATACAATGATTTGTTCGCAGTGGGATATGGCTCGTATGATTACATGCGTCAAAGCTCTGGCATGGTATGCTGCTTCTCATTGAAGAATACTTCGTACCCAGAATATATTATTAGTGTGGAGAGTGGAGTCATGTGCTTGGACTTTCATCCGCGGCATCCATCATTGTTGGCTGTAGGATGCTATGATGGAACAGTTTTGGTGTATGATATCAAAAATCGAAGCAACACGCCAATCTATTCGTCGTGCCTACGTTCGGGAAAGCACTCGGATCCAGTGTGGCAAGTATGTTGGCGGCACTCGAATGGGTTCAACTTTTATTCCATCTCGAGTGATGGCAAGGTTGCCAACTGGACAATGAGCAAGAATGAACTAAAAATGGAGCCATTCATGTTCCTAAAGCTCACCAGCCCTGCCGATAACAATAAGGAAGACAGTAGCAGCATCCTCGAACCTGCATTAAGTGGATTGGCCGGTGGCTCTGCTTTTGACTTTAATTCCAAGCTGGATAATTTGTTCTTGGTGGGAACGGAAGAGGGTAACATCCATGCATGTTCCAAGGCGTACAGCGGTCAATACATGAAATCGTACGATGGTCATCACATGGGCGTTCACGCAATACAGTGGAATCCATTTCACGAAGACATTTTCATTTCCTGTTCTGCCGATTGGACTGTCAAGATTTGGGATCACAACTCGTCTCAATGTCTACTACACTTTGATTTGGGTGACGATGTGGGGGACGTATGCTGGTCGCCCTATTCGTCCACAGTCTTTGCGGCGGTGACTACCGACGGCAAGGTTCACGTGTTTGACTTGGCTCAGAATAAACGGGAGCCCATGTGTTCTCAAAAGGTGGATAAAAGAGCACTGACAAAGGCAGCATTCAATCGGAAAGAGTTTGTATTGATCGTTGGAGATGATATAGGGCGTGTCATTTCATTGAAGTTGTCGCCAAACTTGAGAAGATCTCATGATGATGGTGGAGAGGAAGGAGTTCTTGATGATGAGATGACACAAATACAGAGAGATATCATGGTCAAACTGATTGCCTCCATTTAGATAAAGCTAAGGTGCCCCTTTGCCTAAACAAACCAAATACCCAAATCGACCACACTAATTGCCAGCAAAAACAACATACCATCCCTCTTCAATTCCTTATTCTGCCTCTTCTTCCCCTGCAGCAACCACAAATCTTCCTTGAAACTTGTAATGATCTCTTCCCCAATCCTATCCAAATGTGGAAAAGTTTTCTTCTGCACCTCTCTAAATTCCGAATACGAAATCTTTGGTTCCAACTCCACATAGCGCTTCCGTCCCATGACGGCAGATGCAGCACCTGACCCCCAATCTTCACTAGCATCTACCAATACTGAATCGAGTTTGTTATCTTGATGTGCCTTTTCTGCCCATGCATAGATGCAACGTAATCGATGGGGAGCCTCGGCTTGATCACGAAAGTGTCGTGCAATAGTTGCTTGAAATGTTTTGGTAAGTATCTTTTGTTGCTTCAGCTCCTTGCGTCGATTACGCCATGACAATTTCACCGGAGGGATATTCGTTGGAATTTCAGCATCCTCATCCCCAGCATCTACCCCTAAAAACCAAGCATTCTTCTTCCTCGCCTCCTCCTCCCCACCAAGCCCAATCGTTCTCACGGGACAAACTTCCAAAGTCATATCAAACATATTCCCCAATGCCAAATGAACCGGTTCAATACTTAAATCCACACAGTTATTCATTTCTTCCTGATCAATCAATCCATCCTTATCGGCATCAATTAACTTCCACCACGATTGAACCCAATCCTGTGGTGAGTTGTGTGCATATGCTTCAAATATATTCTGGATAGATTTGGCATTGATAGTCGCTCGTTGTGACGTCGATGGCAATTCCGTTTTGGAAATGGCGGCACGATCAATATCCCCACTTGTAATGGTGGTGAGTTGATCCCAATTGTTTATTAGTGTTTGAGCCGTGGCACGTAAGAGGAGGGTGCGGTATAAGATTGTGGAGGATGTGAGTGCATGTGTTGTGATGTTGTTGAGTGTTTCGATTTGTTGTTGTATGCTTGGATCTAGGTCATCATCATTGGCACCACCACCATCACCACTAACATTATCAACAGTATCATCAGATACCACAAACTGTCTCAAATAACAAAATGGATGAGACACATCCAAAGACCCCGCCACCGGTTTCTTCTTCTTATCAGACACATCAGGGACACACCCCTCGGATAAGATTCGTATAGCTTCATTCATTTTGGATTCCAATATGTCCTTTGTCCATTCTTCATCTTCTGATGTATTCTCGAATAGCTTGAATACTTGTGTGGTGGCTTGTTCGGCAGCTTGTTCAATGTTGGTGTTGATGACTTGATTCTCATACTGTGACGAGGCATCCTCACTGATAATAATACCATTATTATCATCACTACCATCCACAATCTTGACCAAAATCTTCATTCCATCCACCAAATCCAAATCCAACCCCTCCTCCCCCACCGCCGCCTCATCCAAAGTTTCCATCCCCTTACTTCCCGTATCAATTCCCCGCTCGTTCAATTCAGTTAACAATTCATTCAATTTGGTCTTTTTGGTGGAAGTTTGTTCCCAGATCCCTCCGCCGGAGTTGTTGGAGTCTACTCCGAAGGGAGAGATTGGTTTTGGAGTGACGACTGGGGTGGTTTTGGTGTTGGGGTTGCTGCGTGCCATGGGGCTGTGGCCGAGTAGATTATCAGATGATGCAGCTGGAGTGCTGTGGAATTGACGATGATGTGTTGTTGATAATAGTGCAGCAAGTGACGAAGAAGATGGAGCAGCAACACATCGCTGCAGCTGAGATGATGATTGAAGAGGTGAAGTGTAGGAAAGAAGTGAATATTCTCGTTCCTGAAGGCGTCGTATCCGTCTGAGGGATCTGGTGCCTTGATGGCCTCTTTGAAAGAGAATTCTTGAGGTGGCTCCGTTCATCTTTTTTGTTGTACTGAAGAAAATGCCGCTCTGTCTGCTATATACTCTAATTGAATAGGTTGTTACTTGACTATGTCTTGAATCTATTGCTGCTATGTTGTCTACTACAAACACATCATGGTCGCACGCATCTATGATCTGATGCTATTTTTTCCGCGAGAGGAGGGAGAGACGCACGACGGACGGACGGACGGAGAGCTCTTTGCTGGTTCTATCAACTCTGTTCTTTGATCGTGGCGTGTTGCCTTCCAGGCTACAATGAAGGCGAGAAGTGGCGTGTGAAAAGACCCTGAGCATCTATGAATTCAATGACTTTTCACAGATTGTAATGCATGAGTATTGAGAAGAGTTTAAGATAGCTGGTACTACCAATCATTCTGATTCTGGCTGCTCTAGCTCAAAATGTCTGCTGGCACTGGCACTGGCATCTCATGCTCATGACCTCAATCAACAATCATTCGCTGAGCCAAGGGTACACAATTTGCCGAGCCGAACATACGGTGGAGTCGCTTGCACATTTATTTGAGCGTATTCAAATAGGTAAGGCAGTTGGTCATACTACACGTGCGGAGAATTCAATGAGGTAGGTAGAGCAGAGGATGATTGAGTCCGAATATACGGCTGGAGCACCACTACGAACGATGGACAACACGAAAGTGCAGACAGAAGACAGCGTGAGTTGGTGTTTAGGTTAGGTGAACTAAACAAAGAGTGACCACAACAGTCGAAGCTGAATGAATGAAACAGTGAATGTCAGAAGAAATGACCTCGAGGGAAGGGTCATCAAAACAGACGAAGAGTACATAGGAACAGATTGTCTATTGATCTTTGGAAGAGAGATCTGTGTCACACGATAGACAGAAACAAGAGGGCAGATAAGTAGATAGATGGATGAGATGCTGCGAATCCCTGGTCAAATCAGTTAGGGTTATCTCTTCATCCGTAGACCTTTCACGTAGGAATTCATTAGTAACTTAATGGTTATCATCGGAATAACACGTCAAGCAGACAACAAACGCAACATCGGGCCAACATGTTGGGTCTCCACCAGGCCAACTGAGACGCGGAAGCAATCATAAGATTATTACATCGACTTAATACGCCTCGTAAAGTGTCAGAAAATAACGCACAAAACAACAACATCAACATACAACATAATGTTTTCTACAAATACAAATCAGCAGCAGCAACCCAACGAGCCCATCACAGCAAGCAAAAATGTCTCGGCATGGGAATCTCTCATTTTGGATTTAGAGTCCCATGGTGAGGATGATGATGGCGAGGAAGGGGGAGGGTTTCTCAATGGTGGCGCTTCTTCGTCTCTGCCGCTTTCCACCCGCAGTGGTAATGGTGGAGATGAAGAAAAGATGGAGCAGGAATCAGAGGAGCGTCTTCCTCAATTATTCACAAACATTCATCAAGATAGTAACGCAGCTGCTCCTAATGCTTCTAATGACAGGGGAGAACAACAGGCAACAACCAAACTAAAGTCGCCTTCCCGCCTACACGATTGGATGTCCTACCATCCTATAAAAAAAGCATCGCATGCCAATCACATGGGACGTAAAGTGGATGCAGCATACACATTGAAGGCTGCTCAAATTGCCTTATCTTTAGCGAAGTATTTAGGCAGGCAGTTTGAACAAGATAATATCGATGAGGAGAGCCATCGTGAAGACTTGCCTTCTATCAGTTTTGAGGATATTATAGTTGACAACGTTATAGTGAAAAATGTGGAGAGTGGAGAAGCAGTGTCAGCAGTGTTGGAGAGTACCTCTTCCACGAGTGGTGGCGCAACTAATCATAGAAGCGGTTGTAATACAGAGAGAAGACAGGTGCTAGCATTGGGCATGATACTGTACGAGTTATTTACTGAGGGGAACCCTCCCCCTACATGGCTTCAGCAATCTCTGAAGTCTTCAGCTAGTGCATTGTCGTTTAGGTTTAGTAAATCGTTGCGGATATCAGAACAATCAGAAGAAGATGATGATCGGGGGGCTTCAGGGGGTGATAGAAGAAAGAATAAGGATGACGATGACGACGACATGGATGAATCAGATCAGCAGGAGCCATTTGTACGAAAACAACGACTTCGACGATGTGATGAAAAGGGGAAAGAAGAGAGTGTCCCCACATTACTCAAACTAGCTGGTGTTCCCAGGTCTATTTGCAGATTGATTTCCGACATGTTGAGTAATCGAGGTGATAACGACGTTGCAGGACTGTTCCAATGTGACAAATCCGTGTCGTGCTTTGCCGAGGTTATCATGGACTTGGAACAAATGGTAGAACAGCCGAAAGATTTTCTGTATGATACGGTGAGGTTGAATCCAAAGCCGATTGTTCGGAACAAGTTGTATTCTAGACAGAAGGAGTTGGAGCAAGGGATTGAGTTGGCTGGAAGGTGCGTCATGGATGCATCATCATCGGTGAAGCAGGAACAGGAAGTGTTAGTGATATCGGGACTATCAGGTGAGCAGTTGGACTGGTTTGTGCTTGTTTTGTCGTATTCTTTACCTTCTTCTAACCTTACTCCTGCTGCCTGTTACATGAATGCAGGGAGCGGTAAGAGCAGCTTGGTGAACGAACTAATTGCGCAGCTGAAAAGTAATGGATGGGAATCTCTTCATTGTAAATTTGATCAAATTGGTCGGAGACAGCCTCTCTCGACGATCGCCTCTGCGTTTGACAGCCTTTTCTTCTCGCTCTTGAGCACATCAAATTTACTGGAAAGTGGCGGAAATGACACGCTGGGAGGTATGAGGACCAATTTATTAGAGTCCTTTGATGAGGAGGGCTTTCCCATCTTATTTCATTTGATGCCAAATCTGAGACGGGTGGTGACAAATGATGACAACTCCACAGACATACAGCAGACCGATTATGTATTTGACGAATCTGCTATGATTCCATCCAAGATTAGGATGCATAATTTGTTCTATGAGCTCCTCAAGGCAATTACTTCGTCTCGAGGTACTCCGATGCTGCTTTTCCTGGATGACTTGCACTGGGCCGACTCAGCTTCGTTGGATTTGATTTCATTCCTCATTGACGAAATGGGCGCAAGCATCACAGAAGACACTATCAGGGGCACAAACTTGTTTATTATTGGTACCGTTCGAACCAACGAAGTTGACAACTCAAGTGACCTGACTGAATTCCTCCAAAAAATACGAAGCTGCCATAATGTTACAATCACTGATATGTCTCTGCAAGATTTGTCTCCTGATGGTGTCAATGTGATGACTTCAGAAGCGCTTTGCTATTCTCAGCGACTCACACGGTCGCTTGCGGGCATCGTACACCAGAAGACTGAAGGCAATCCCTTCTTTGTAAAGGAGTTCCTGAATGATTTGACTGTAGAAAATCTGTTGGTGTGTAGGTTTTCGGAGAGGACGTGGGAATGGGAATGGGAATGGGACGAAGAGTTGATCGAAAGCAGGACAATTTCGGATGGCGACTGTCTAAAGACCAGCTATCGGGATTAGTAATGTTGTCGTGCCTTGGGTCCGAGGTTTCTTTGGAGGTTTTGGCCTTGGTTGGAAGTTCTTGTGGCAACTCGGATATATTGAATACTTTGGATAGATCTGTTGCACAAGCCAGGTTTGTTGAAAGAAGTGATGGAAAGTATCGCTTTGTTCATGATATGATTCTACATGCAGCTCAAGAAGCTGTGGATGAAAACGAACACATGGTAATTATGAAAGAGCTGCTGAAGGCTCTTTTACCACATGGATACAGCGATGATACAATCTTATTCATCGTAGTCGATTTGATTTCCAGAGTTGGTGCTAACAGAGTGCACGATTCTGAGACTCGGTTGCTGTATGCCCAGCTGAACCTAACTGCCGCTAAAAAAGCAACGAATACGACGGATTTTGCTTCTGCGTCAACTTGTGTCAAGTGTGGAATATCTTTCCTGTCCGTGGGTCACTGGGAAGATAATTACATGTGAGTGTTAGAGAGGTAGAGGTGATTCGTTGTATTCTATGCTCGATCTGTTCTCAATAATTTATTGCGTGTCTTGTTTCGTTAGGCTGAGTTTGGAACTTTTTAGTCAATCCGCTTTGGTTGAATGGGCATTAGGAAATACAGAACAGATGATGAGTAGTTTAGATGAAGTGTTCAATAACGCCAACTGCTTCGAAGACACGCTTCGAACTGCACACGTCAAACTTGCCTACTTGAGAATGACCGGGAATTGCCTAGCCGAGGCTATTGCTTACGGGTTTAAAGTTCTTGAACTCCTTGGGGAAACCTTTCCAGCTACACCCGAAAATGGAATCATTGTTCAGGAGATGCTTGACACGAAGGAACTTGTGACTGGTTCATCGAATGAATCAAAATTGAGGAGCCTTCCAGAAATGACGGATTTCACGAAAAAAGAGGCGATGACATTCCTGGAAGAGATGCTTTTATGTTGCTACCAAAGTCAGTCAATTCATTTCACTTTGATAGCATGTCGCATGGTTCGTATCACTTTGCAGTATGGCCGAACGAAGACTTCGTGTGTAGGTAAGATGTTTCTTCATGACTTTTTTCTTCACCTTTACTCTTTATCATTGCGCTTAAATGGTGGATCTTTCTGTTCGTGAAAATTGCAATGCAGGTCTCGCATCTCTTGCTCTTAGTTTAGTTACGGTATTCAGTAACTTTTCTGAGGGCTATTCCATGGGGAAAACAAGCATGATTTTAGCTGGCTCTGACAAGAGACTTCTCTGTTCGATTATGTACCGGGTATATGCGTTGATAAATATTTGGAAAGAGCCCATCCAGGCCATTCTTCCACACTTGAAAGAGATCTACAATACGTCTCTCAAGTATGGAATGATTGACTATGCACTTTTCTCCGGTATGAGTTTTGCGTATAGGGCCTTCTTTACCGGATCATTGCTGCAACCCCTTCGCAAAGAAGTTGCATTGTACATGCGCAGCAATGTAGAACGCCACAAGCGCAGCCGCAAGCTCACGCACTTGATGGTGGTTCCAATATTCAATGGTATTTCATGTTTACGAGGCAGCTCATCTGGAACTGAAAATGCAGAAAAGTTCATCACGGAGGAACAATAGGCTGAAGCACTTCGGAACAAGGAATTTATGTTTTGTGAGAGTATGCTCGCGATCAAAATGATGTGCAGCTTTATCTTTAGGAGGCTCGACGAAATAAAAGCTACTGTGCGACAGTATCTCGAGCTGTTTGAGCGTCAAGGCAGCGCTTCGGCACATTCATAAATATTTATCGTCTCTTCTACGGTGGTCTGCTTTCACTACACTTCTATCGCGAAAGTCGAGACCAATTTTGGCTGGATAGAGCGGCACATGCTATTCAAAAGATGGAAGTTTGGACGGCAGAAAGTGTTTGGAACTTTGAGAATAAATTGTTCTTGTTGCAAGCAGAAAGACACTATGCTTCTGGTGAAATGGACTGTGCAGCAGAAAAGTACAAGCTGGCACAAGAGTCGTCGAAGAAGCATCGATTCGTTCATGAGGAGGCCTTGGCTTGCGAGCTTGCGGCTGCCTTTCACGTGAAAGCAGGTAATGAAAATGCGATCGTTGTAGCTGAGCTGATTGATAGGGCAGTGACGTGTTACCAAACGTGGGGAGCGGAAGGGAAGGTTGAATCGCTCTTACTCTCTCCTTGAGCCGATGAAATTCAATTAGAGTTTGTTTTGCCTCCCTAATTCTAATGAGTTACAGAATACGAAAGAAGACCCGCTTCCTCACCTGCACGTGTCCCCACAGCCACGATCATCCTACTAATAGTTTTCCATTTCACCCCCATATTTCGACTGCTCAGACTTGGACGAAGACGGCAGGTCGCAGTGATGAACAAATTCGAGGAGATAACAACTTGAAGTTTATATTTGAGAAGGAGAGGGGTAAGCAGCATGGTGACATGCATGGTCCATGGACTACATAGAGAGAGAGAAGGTACTTGGCCAACCCAGAACCCAGCAAAGCCAAGAAAGAGAGGGAAGAAGAGGGGGAGAAGAGAGAGAAGACGGACGGAGGTCAGAATCTCCGAGCAAAATCGCGAAGCAAAAAGCACTCACTTGGCTATCAAGAAGAAGTGTTGAGGCATCATCATTATTACCCTGAATATATCAACTCTGCTACTGATCTATCATCAATTATAACAATAACAAGAATGTTCAGCGCCACGCTTCAACGCTTCGCCTCCAAAATACCCCGCTACCCCCAGGGCAACCTCCAATGGATGCCAACTCTCCCCCTAATCCTCCTCCACGCCACCCACGCCACACCCACCACACCCGCCCATGCAATCTTTCGTATCCAACCTCAAATGACCAAGCATGAAGTCAAAGAATACCTTACCAAAATATATAATTTACCGGTAGTTCATGTACGAACACAGAATTATTTGGGGAAGCGAATGAAGATTATTGGAAAGCGTAAAATTGCATATGCGAAACGACCGGATTATAAGAAGGCGTTTGTGACGTTTGATGGGACGTTAGCGGATACGGGGATGGGGAGTCAGGTGGATGGATTGCCTGGTCAGCAGCAGGAGGAGGAGGGGGAAGAGCAGCAGCAGCAGATTGAAGCTTAATGATTGTTAGATGTGCACACATCAATCAATCAAGCATGATGCTGAAGTAATAAACAAATCAACAACAATCTTGGAAGAATATTGTGGGAATTATGACGTAGCAACGAAAATATATCGATTGGCAGATCTCTACGTGGTCAATAACGAGTGAACCCATGTTTAATAACAGTTATCAAACACCAACCGAATTTTTATGCTCAACTCTCTTGTTTCTATTTGCTGTGATGTGTCCTCCACATCTCCAACGAGTATTAGATACTGCCAACTTTCGTATCATATCATCATCATTAGCTAGTATCATGATATTGTTATTAGCTGCTCCCTCACATCATCCTAATCTATCTATTCAATCATTCATCTTCGGCATCATTATTACCAAACCACATGAAAGATGTCTCGGCCTCCCCAACCACAGGATACAACGGCACCAGCCCCTCCTCACTCGGATTCAACCTCCACGTATCCGTAATCAACGCCGCAGCCGTACACAACCAAATCAAAGTCCCACCCAACAACTTCCCCGCAAAAGGATCCACTGCATAATATTGATTCGCTGCATTCGCCGCACTAAGTACCACGCATAGCACACCAATCACTGCTGCTCCGTATCGTTTTTCAGTGTTGTTGATTGTATTCCAAATGTCACCAATGGTTAAATGCAGCATGAATGCCATGATGGGGAGACATAGGAATGATCCGGTAGAAGAGACAATTAAACTGGCAGAGTAGGCACGAATTGGTCCAATAATTAGCAACCACATAATTGGAAAGGTGACTCCAGGCGGTGTCCACGATGGCATGACACGATCCTTAAATCCACTAGACCCTTCTCCATCCACTGCTTTAGAACGATCCGGTCGTTGATTGTTCAGTGGGTTAAACACACGTGATTTCAAGGAGCATCCATAAAATAGCAAAAAAGCAAATGGAAAGGGGACGGAGGTGTCGAGAACATTGGTGAATGCTACATCGAGTAGTTGAAACGTTGCTGCGAAGAGAGATAGTTCGGTGATGGCGGCTGTTGCATATTTGAGTAGGGCGGAGGTGTCTAGTTCGGGTGAGGTGTAGGGATTAATGTTGCTACTGCTGGAACGAAGAGAAGTTGTGGTTGTTGGAATGGTGGAGCACTCTTGCTTTTTGTAAAGTGACAGTGGCGAATACTGTTGTTGATGATTCACCACCACTGTCGAAGACGGAGGAGCAAAGGCATGAGCTGATGGAGCTGCGAGTAATGCCGCTGCTAGCGGGCCGTAGTGGAGTTTCACCATTGTCAACAGGAGTGGGCGAAAAAATGAGGAGAGAAAATAAATAAAGAGCTTGTGAGGTGGCAACTGTCACAGGTATGTCACGTTATCGATAAACATACAAGAAGAAGTTACAATAGGACTAAAAATGACAAGAGCAAGAGGTGTCGCTTGATGATGGAGTAGGCTGATGGCTGGCAATTCTTTGTAAGCGGCGATATCATTAGCATCATCACGATGAGCGCAGCCTGATAGCAGCCACAACGGGGACGATTAATTCCACATTCTACTCATGTTGTTGAAGGCCATCAAATCATCGACATTGGCGTATAGCTTAAGCAAAGTGCCTCTCAAACACGGGACTATAAGCTGATGATACATTGACCTCCTTACCATTTCCAAAGCGAACCTTCTCGGCACATTCTTCGGGCTTGTCCTGCTGGCGACAGTAGTTATCTTCAAATGCTCTTGAAGGCATTTGGTAGCTCTTCATCGTTGCCCCATCGAAGTAGCGAAGAGAAGTCTTGCCATCCATGGTCGGTAGTATGCGACGACTCAAGTCAAGTTCGACCTCAGCAGGGCTTCGGTACCACCTCTTGCGAGCCTCCACATCCTTGAAAGCAATAAGCGTGGTCCATGGAGCGAGAAACTCACAGTGGGACTCTTCGTAGATATGGATGCTATGGTAAACAAAAGAAGGAAGAAGAGAGATTGAGGAGTTAGAAACACGGCAGTATCGGAGCTGTGTCAAGACCAGGCTCGTATCAGATATCTTACCTCTTGAATCCGATTGCATCCAGCATCTTGATCATTGTAGACCTATTCTCAAAGCTGCCATTCTCGTCCGACGGCGAGCGATTGTTAACAGCCTCACCGATCTGCACGACAAGAATACCATCGTCTGTCAATGCATCATACAATGAAGTGACATAGCCATCATCGGTATAGAGCACCTTGGCAAAGGGATGGTCATCGTTCGGGTCCAAGCAATCCATAATCAACACATCGAACTTGTCCTGCAAATCAGGCTCAGCCGAAGCTTTGGAGATACTGGAAGATCCAAATTTATCATTGAAGTAAGCCAAAGCATCCTCCACACGCAAGTCAGCTCTCTCATCGTCAAAGCACCACTCGGCACATCCGTCGTGATGGGCAATGCTTGAGCAGTCCTGCCATTCGGGAAGATACTTGGTACTCAAATTCACCACGCCCTCGTCAATCTCAATCATGACTACCTTCTCGAGAGTGGAATGCTTGAGGATCTCACGTACAGTGGCACCTTCGCCGCCACCTATGACTGCCACTCTCTTTGGGTTAGGATGGGTAATCATTGCAGGATGGACGATGCTCTCGTGATATGGAGCATCTCCATAACGTGTGCTTTGAATGATCCCATCCAGGAGTAGTATGTGGTCAGGAGCAAAGAACTCAGGGTGCTGGCTCTCGTAGCTTCCATCATCCTCAAGAGACTTGTAGTAGTCACTGAGCCTGCGATTCACCGGATCTAATACCTCGTAGACATCTACCATCTGAAAATCAGTCTCGGCGGCAGACACGAGAGGCTTCTTGATATCATAGTCGTGTGAACCAAGTATTTCAGATCCCAAGTCGGCGTCCAAAGGATTCAGCTCAAAGTTGTACCCAGGCACAAATCCCTTGCGAAATCCACGTAGCTTGTGACTCCACATCATCATTGGATCATCTGCATCTTCATTTGCTGCCTTCACTCCAAACAGATTCTGGATACTTGGTAGCGTTGGGATGAGCTTGCCGCTGCCGCATGTGAATAGATCCATGGCAATCACACCTTCTGTAGGCCATGTATGGAAAGCTATGTGGGACTCGAGTAAGACTCCAGCACAGCTCACTCCCACGGGGATCAAGCCGCTATAGTAGAGAGAGAGGTGAAGAGTGAGATAAAGCGGGTAGGTGTTAGCTCAATCACGTATTGAACATATGAGCATCTGTTGCAAGCAACAGATAAACTTACTGGCAATGGTAGGACAAGAGAGTGAGCTTGTACTCATCTATCAATTGAATCATGGCTTCAGCCAAACGCTCTTCGGAGTTGAGGAAGACCGGGTCAACGTTCTTGATATCGACTAGAAGATGTTGTCCTACTGGAAGATGGAGGCCTTCCATGAGATCATCGTTGTCGTCCTCCTTGTCATCGCTACTATCATCGCTACTATCATCTGAAGAATCATCCTCATTTGTCGTGGCGACCACATCATCAAGCTCATATTCCTCATGCAATCGGGGCAGATGTAGATCATAGCTGTTACGTGAGCCCTCTACAGGGAAATGCTGGAACGTGTACGTCGTGAGAGGCACTTCTTTTCCTGGAATCACGGGAGGCGGAGGAAGCTGCTTTACACTCAAATTCATCATTTTGCCAACGCTTGGATTCGCAGCCTGCGTGGAGCCGTTGAGTTGAGTTTGAGGCACGGAGAGAACTTGACCATTACGCAGCACCAAGATGCGCACAACAATTCCAGCATAGTATGCAACGTAAATGTTAATGACGACACAAAGGAAGCACCCGAAAAGAACGACCGGTTTGAAGTAGAGCGTGTGTTGTTGGCTCTCTTGGTCGTTATCAGAAGTCTCTTGCTGCTGATTGTTGCTGGGAGTTCTTCGGATGAGCTCTTCGTTCATCTTGTCGATCGAGAAGAACGCTGCTATTCCTTGGCAAACGCGGCCGGAGAAGAAGCGCCGAAGCATTGTGATGGGAGGACGGTTGCACATCTTAGCTGTGGGCGAATAGCACGTGTACATGTACTTTATGTGATGTGTTGTTGCTCGCTCCTGAGATACATGGGTTGTTGTTGCTGTTCGCATCGCATCTGAATAATGATTGGTTACTTCTTTGCGAATCAGTGATTCTTTCCACTTATTGTTGTGTTCTCATAATCTGTAGGGGAATGTAACGGGGTTGGGATGTTGCAAGAAAAGTTATATTGTGTCGTAACGTGACTGACTTTGTCGTAGCGTTTCTATTTGGCACTCACCGTCTCATCAACCTAACCAAGCTCTTTGCGGGATGGATTCTGACAAGGCAAGTACCTCTTTGAAGCTTGTTTGTCCGATTGAGTTAGTTCTGATGCAAACGATCGAGTACTAGTACATACTAGCAGCGGATGGTGTCACCTATGAACATAAAGCGTATGGCTATTACCAACTGGTTTAAGACGAATATTGCAAAAAAGAAAAAAAGGCTGAAGTAGTGTAGTGCTCAAGACGAGTCCCTTCCCAGATAGTGTGACCGCAGAGTGGTTGAGAATGGCATCACATCTCCCGCCCTTGACCGAAAATGGGAAGTCTATTTTTGACTGAGAATATCAATGTCAGGAATATGGCTCGGGACTTCAAAAGTGCGGAAGCGGCCGCATGATCTGTTTCTTCGGTCAGATAGCTCTATAAGATATTCGTATATAACTTTTCCATTATGCTACACTTTAGCAATATGAATATGATCATGCTCCTAAAGCATTAAGCTCGTTTCACTTTGAAGTTAGATAAGCTGATCAATGAATACATCATCTCGATGAACACCTCCCGGTGGGTTGAGTGACCGTCTTTCCCGGAGCTAAAACCGAATTCAAACACCTCAGGCACTTCTTGAAGTGCACAGTAAAGCCAAAGCAAAGAAGCAATCATATCCGCATAAGCTATCCATAATCCCATGTACCCAGCAAGCAATAAGTAGGAAAGCATACATTCTAGAATGCACCCAGCAAAGAATAATTTCGAATCCAAATTGTAGCATGACATAAGGAACAAGTGCACACTGATACTACTCCAGTACGCTGCGATTTGATCAGTGCTGCTATGAGCACCGGCCATCCCCGCAAGTCCAGCCAGAAGCAATATCAGATTGGCACGGCTGCGCTCCCTGCAAACTTCACTAAAACCCATGACAACAAACGCAGTAACTCCAAGCTTGTGAAAGAGTTCATACTGTTCGTAGTAATCATCTCTAACTTCCAACATGTCGGCCGCATTGTGTTCAGCTGCCCATTGTGTCCAAATCTCATCATCATCTTCTTCGTCTGCCAAAATTTCAGGGACGTGATCTCTCACATACTTCAACTTCATCCATACCAAATCCAAGAATGACAATCTGAAATAGAAGATCGATCCCAATAGGAAGCATAATACCGAAAAGCGGAGGTTCAAAAGATACATGGCCATATTATCCCACATTTTTTGGTTGTAGCCCAAAAGAGTGGCAGCATCTTGTTGAACTTCAGTCAGCTCGTCCCATCCTCTGCAACATGCGATTCCTGATTACTATCCCATATTTCTTGCGTGAATCCTAGTTTCGTAGCTGTCGGAACGAGATGATGGAGAATCAAAATGGTGCCGTACAGCCTGTCAGCGTGCCAATTGGTGAGAGTGTTCTGTGCTGTATTGCGGGCCCTCGGGACCTCTCCCATTATGTCTCTTGGAATTGTTTTTCTTACAGGGTATCCGACTGTAAAGTTGCTCTGCAATGCTATGTCATTCTCTCTTCTCTTCCATAGTCTCTTGCTAAATTTTACTTAGTGCGCTCGCCCCCTGCCCCCTCTTTGTTTTGCGCGCCATCCGTATCCACGTCGCTTCTCAAAGATTTTTTTGAGTTTTGGCAGCCACAAAAACAACCATGTTGTGATGGCATGTTCTGTGCGCCTAAAAGGCAACCACTGGGAGTTAATTAGTGGTCAGCACGTGTATCTTGATCCCATCGCCATGGCGCAGCGAGTGATATGCGGCGATTTCAACGTATCAAGCTAGTTGATGTGACATACGGCTCTACATATCGCCGGCGAGTTTGTATCGACACGACAATGAATAGCCACCGAGTTGAAGTGTGGGGGAGTGCCATTAAAATACAATATTTTGTCATGCAGCCAACATCAAACCACAAAATTATTTGGATTCGGTCGATCGCCTTCATTCTTCCACCACCCTTAACAGCATGGCACAACTCAACAATTGCCTGCATCGACGACATCACAAATGCAGACAACGCATCCTCACACATCTCTATCAAGAGGAGTATGTGCCGCAATAGATATTTGGCAATCCACATCTTTTATCGGAGGAGTAGTGGATAATAATGATACGCATAAAACGAGTGTGATGATGAGATTAGATTAATTAAGTGACGGCAACAAATAACAATTAACATCGGTCGAATGCCATCTTTTCAACGCATGAAACAAAAGCAGCGGCAGCGCAGAAAGAGCAACAGCACTCACGTGCAGCAGATGTACATGTCACCCTTACGGATAAAGCAATCACCAATGGCTTAGCAATGTCAGAAAGGGAGAAAGAAAACCAACACCGCTGGCTCAAAATGCAAGCTAAACACGCAGCAATTCAAGTAAGATTGGAAACTGATCATCGAAGCCAACAGAGGAGGATCACATCCAACTCCAACAAAGCGTGGGGGGAGAACCGCGGGGGGAGAGGTCAGAAGGGATTACTATCAGCTTCCGCCAATTTAACCGGCAACGCTGATCATCGAAACCAACAGAGAAGGATCACATCCAACGTCAACAAAGCTGTGGGGAGAAGCGTGGGGGCGGGAGGCCAGAAGCTCCGTCCGCAATAAAACCGAAACTGGTTTTTTCTGGGCGAATAGTGGCATGAGAGAAGAGACTAACATTTATTTATCTGAGAATTAAACCGGCGACCGGTTTATTAGTATCTGGCGAATACATAGTGGCATGAGAGAAGAGACTAACAAAAACACTTCGACGAACACTCACTCGAACAACCAAGTCAACTAAATTACTGAACCGCCACACTGTCATGCAACAATTAGCCATCACTATCGAACATCATCTTCAGGCAATCCGCCATTCCAAGCACGCAACAATAACAGCAGCAACAACAACAGAGCGCACAGATCTGTGTCACACTTGCAGATGCATCTAGCATCAACAGCTGTGACATATTTGCAAGACATGCATTTTTCCAGCCAGCGGATAAGTGAAAGGAAGAAGCAAGATTGCCACCACAATGCTTGAGATGCAGTCAAAACTCCATCAAAACATATCAATTTGACTGATTTCGAGAATGCGGACCATCTAAACCACTCATCTTTCCGGTATCTCTTTCTCGAAATGAGGGATATAGCCAATCAAAAAGCGCATTTAAGCCAGGTACTTCTCGCTTTCTATGTAGGAATCACTACAAAACCTACGCCGGTATGGTCTACAGAGCCTCTACGTGTCTTCCAAGATTTAAATCTCCTAAATCCTTCGTTACTAATTCCTACGTGGTTTCCTGTAGAATTGAGTTGGCTCGTTTTGGCTCAAACCCTGTATATGGAAATGGAGGCACCTCCGGTTCCCCGGACTCCGCTTTGCTGCATCTTCCCGGGGCCCGAGGGCCGAATATTGAGGGTCGGACATAAGAAAGATTGCGTCAAGGTGGATGGAGTAAAATAAACAACACATGTTCATACTAAAAACTTACCCGCTGCTTTTGCCTCCATCGGCAGTTCATCCCAATAGTAATCGTTGTACTTCATATTTCGCCGCTACACAAGTCAATGATTATGGATGGGAGGGCGGTCAAGAGTAAATAAGCAGGGCGGTGCACAGCAGTTGACAACCTCGCCGTGACTGATTATGTGGCTTCTCTTTTTTGACTTTTGATTTTTGGCAAAGTAAGATGTGTTCGCATCGAAAAAATCAGGTATTCTTTCCACCTGAGGGGTTCTCGTTCTCAGTTCTCAGTTCTCATAATCTAACCAAGTATGCAGTATCGGAGTAATAATTGGCTACTTCTTTGCGAATCAGCTATTCTTTCCAATAATTATGCGTTGGGGTTCTCAAAATCTGATGTAACGGGGAGAAGGGGCTTGGGTATTTTGCTGTATCTTTTCGTGTTTGGAAGTTAATAGTGTCGTAACGTGTCTGACTGTAGTCGTAGCGTTTATGTTTGGCACTCACCGTCTCATTGAACGCAAGAAGCAATGTTTCATAAGTATACTCCTCTTTAAGGAGGTCGGTAGGTTTTGCGTTGGAAAGTTTGTTGCTATCTCCATAAATACATATACCCGCTGACCTCGCCCAATAGCATTATGACCCACACAACACTTCCGAGGTGCACTCTAGCTGCTAAATAGCGGCCTGCCAGTGTGGTGAGTGTGTGCCTATTACCCCATGACGATGCAACCACATCAACAGCATTCACACATAATATGTATTTGCATGTGGCAACTTTATCTGATCATAAATGTATTGAGATCGGAAATATTCATTAGCACTTTTACATGATCTGAAGAGGGAGGTGATACGAATAATATAATGTCAGTTATTGACATCGTGTGAAATATTGATAAGTACAGAAGCAAAGGGACACACTCTCATCTTGGTCACCTCATCATAAAAGCACCCCGGTCTCGGTCTTGTCTCGGTCTTGTTCTTCTTGTTGCCTTTGCTTCTGTCATCATCTCTCGTCTGTCCTGTCGGAGCATTTCCAAGGCTTGGGTCGTTCATTTTGATAGCAATCCACATTGCTGTTCTGGCAACACATCGTCAGATCTCTTTGGTGGCCAAACACCCTCCAAAGCTGACATGTGAGCAAGTAGGATATTCATGTTGCCAGGCCCGAGTAATGAGCTGGTACTTTCGAACTTTCACGCCAATGGTCGAAGCAGTCTGGAGCGACACAGTCAAAGTCGACTGCCTTCGTCAACCAGCTCATCTCGCTAGTGACACACTTGCCCAGCTCATCATAGATTTCTATAACTGTCGTAAGGCCGCTACAGTTGTAGTAGCCACACGTGTGCTCGAGCTTTGCATTGACGATGCGCAGTTCCCAATCGGTTCCAGCTGCCTTGAGAGCTTCCGCTTTTTGACGATGTTTATCAGACAACGCATTAATACCGGAATTCACCAGAGAATGAATTCGATACTGCTTCTTCAAGGGAATCACTACCATTCGGTCAACAGGAGACAAACCATTTAATGACCGTAATAAATGAGACGTCTTTTCCCTAATCAGACCCGCCGTGGGATTCGGATTGGTCTGCTTGTACAGCAATGAGTATCGCAGAAGCACACGAGATCCCGATCGAAGTTTGGTCATTTCATACTCACAGTCGGAGAAGTAACAAGCAAAGTGACAGCTGTAGGAGGCTTCATCGCCAGCACCTAGCGTGAACTGGAATGACTCCTCATCAACATCCTCCGCTGAGTTGTAGATGGTCAATTCTCCCCCTGTGAATTTGGACGGCATCTGAATGAGTAGAGTACCAAGAACACTCTTGCCAAGAACTCTATAATCCTCATCGTCGTCACGCCTCTGAATCCCCCCTTCTCCATATATCAGCTTATCCAACTTAGCGAATAGAGAATAAGGCGAGACACCCAGCTTGTATGCTGCAGTCTTGACCACGACGCGGACGTGGGCTGCGCTGAAAATCATGACCCCCAAGGAAAAAATCGAAGTGTCTTCCCATCTCCTAGAGGGTGGACACTTACGCTTTTTTGATCGTTGATCTCCTCATCGATCACCTCAGTGCACCAACAATGACAATGAAGAATAATACTAGAGAAGAAGAAGAATAATAAACAGCATCTCATCTTCCCTCCCACCTCGAGAAGAATCAACCGTGCGTGCTGCCTTGCCTTCATCTTCATCCCAATAAAGTAATAGCTCTAACCTTTTAGCTGAAGCTTGCACTCACCCCGCAAGATCATGGGGAAAAATAAATCATCATAAAGCCGCTGATGATCTTGCTATGCCCCTCGGCGCCCCCGTCCCAATTCATGTGTGAAGCAATTGTTTCCGTGTAGTCTCGGTTTAACACAACGAACTTGATCTCAGCATAGGGAGCATAAGCATCGTAAAACGCATTCATATCAACTGGATGCATTAACGCAAGTTCGTCGTTGGCAAGCTCTTCCGGGGTCATTTTAAGCCAATGTTGGGGTTGTCTTCGGACCCGATATGTTCGTTGGTCGCCCGCCTTCCCATGTGCCATCCCACTAGGAAAGCTTGCCCATTCAACGATGACATGTCTTCTACCATCATTTGGGCACATCGTGGAAACAACGCTTTGAGCCAAGGCAGTATCATGAATGCCAGGATCAACTCCGAATCGCCGCCTCTTCTCAAACGCCCAGTGAAACCAACCAAAGAGCCCATTCTTGAGAGCATGAGAGTTCATATCGACATCATACCCCAAGCCGGTATCGGGATCAATCTGTTGTTTAGCTAGGGCCTCGATAATGGGTAAGAAACCATGGTGGCTAGAACCCTCAACACCGGCATGTAAATAATCTGGCAGTTTTCTCTCCTCAATTCAGTCGATGCAAATGCTTCCTTTCCTTCAACTCGTTCGCAGTCGGCAGTCGACCTCCCACTACACTTCATAAGAGGAAGAATACTGTCGGCATAAACCTCGTTGATCGCCTTTCTCCAACGTTGACTTCCTGGCAAAGTTGAGGGTTGATATGCCTCTATTATTTGCCGTAAAGGCTCAACTATGTCCTCTTGAAACATGCGTTCAAACCCATCAGAGCTTGTCGAATACCTAGCCAACTCGGTCCCTCTATCGGCTATGTTCTTTGCTTCAACTGAATGAGACTCGGCCCAGTCAAACTTTGCCTTCAGATCATTCAACTGTGGTGCAACAGGAATGTAATGCACCCGCGGTTTCATGTGATCGTGAATAAAGTCTTTTGTTGGCGAGACGTGGTGGAACAGGAGGCCTGGTTTAGCAAGTTGTTGAAGCTTGTTTCCATACGAAGAGCTTACATCACTGCCCAAGTCAATGTGATATCTGTACTTGGTAAGCTCCTTTTGGGGGATGCGGTCACCAACAACGGGCATCTTGAGCTCTTCCCACGCCTTATATCCCAAGGACTTCTTCGTGTATCGATTGAACCTGATATTGCACCAAGAAGCAGGAGCAGGACGATTGCCCTTCAGTCCCTTCCATGTCTGTTCCGAATCCGCAAAAGACTCAATGGTGAGCAGAACACCTCTCCATCTTGATAGCAGCGTTGAACACTCCTCTTGAAATGCCAGCGGCACATCATTGTCTTTCTCCCATACCGGGATGTCTTGGTGTAGTTTGCTTCTCAAAGCACTGTAACTTGGTTTCTCCCCAGGAGGCACGTTCGCCATGTATCCGTAGTCTTCACCTCTCCACATTACTTCAGGCGATAGTTCATCCCAGTTTTAATACTCCATCATTATACACCAAATGCTGCAGCTCGTCACATACTGTTTTAGTCTCAGTCCAGTGTTGAAAACAACCCAACTGTTTGCCGGGCTTAGGCATCGGGATTATGTTGGGGTACATGTGTTCAGAAGAAAAGACATTTCCAAAGTGGAGGATGGGTGAACGTGTAAAGTGAGATTCAACACAGGGCTGCTTCTCCACTCCTACTTCGAAAGCTTGCTTCACGCAGTCAGTTGTTTTGACGTGCGGAAAAGTCCCTGCGCTCAGTGCGACCGAAAATTCCTTACTCTTCATGCCCTGGAAGCGTTGCGGGAATAATGTCCTCAGCAAATAAGAAACACCTTTGAATGATTCGAGCAAGGCTTCATTCTCTGCACTCCATGGGTGTCTCCTTGAATATGAAAGCAAAAACTCATCGTCAGCGGGATTGTAGATGAGGAGAGCTAGTGCTTCATTGTAAAACTACTGTGGAGGCAACAACATCTTTCACATTGTAGGGAGGTAAAGGTAACTTGGAGTCAATAAGACTGTGATAGGTAGCTCCGTCGGTAATGGTCGGGTTTTCAGCACCCTTAGCATGTTTTTGCTGTGCAGTGATGTAGTTCAAATCGTAATCATCGCCGCCAATCCTTCCTCCATCATTTCCAAGCGGATGCCCTTGTTATTGTATTCTTCCTGCTCAAGCTCCTCTATCATATCTTGTATTTCACGGCCCAATAATATCGCTCTCTCCACATTAGTTAGGACTGCCATCAACAAGGAAGCCGCTCCTATTCTCTCTGGCATAGCGGTGGACTGAGCGATGAAGGTTGAAAGATAGCAGTGAGTCAAAAGCGATGATCAGACACAATGAAAGGATGGCGAATGCTGCTCGTGGCACTGCAAGGGTCGCAAAGAAGAGAGACATTGTCGTTGTATTGCTGTGGCCGTTCAAGAGGCAGTGTAAGAGAATAAGTGAGTACTCGATCTACCACACCACCTCCACAAGCAAGTGTGGTGTGAGAAATGGGAACAAAGAGAACCGCATGCTTTTTCCCGGCACTCTTCGGGGGTCATGGGTCATAGCCCTCGCTTGGGGGGGGGGCTCCTCAGCACATATTGTGAGATACTACCCTCTCTAGAGAGAGGCTATGTTGTCCTTACAACGTCTTTTTTCCCCCGATAACATTAAATATGTACGCGCGAGGTATTGTAAAATTGAATAAAAATAAATACAGGGGCTCCACTTCATTCATCTAAAAGGGGGGTGAGTAGCAGAAGGGGGGTGAGGAACACAAAGATTTAGATGTTTTTTTGAGAGGTCATCTGCTAAAAGACCCCACAAAAGGCCACGCACATGACCCACCCACAGATGCAAAGATGCAAAAGATGCGCAAGAGACCCGCCTCTCGTTTTATTATTAACTTATCCGCATCTTCTGAATTTTTGTGCATACCTGAACGGGGAAATGGTGAACTAAAATTAGGTAAGTACGCAAACCTTGGACATGATGGTTCATGGACACGCTCAGGAAATTATTATATGCAAAAAGGGTTAGATATCTTAAGGAAGTATGCAAAGATGGACTCAAGGAATGGACTTCTTGTCAGCGCAGAAGACTATGCCGAAGCTCTTCGTGCTCATCAGCCTGTTTTGGGCGACGAAGAGTCCCCAGCCCCAGAGGGATGAAGCTGAAGCAATGATGCGGAAATATGGATAGTCTATCCTCTTTCGTACGAGTCTTCTTCAAATCTCTTTCACAGCAAAGAGATTAATTTCCATTCTACTCATGTTGTTGAAGGTAAATGAGTATGACTTGGCTATTATCTGGTAGGGGTGGGGAAAATGTCCTCTATCAGCGGGGAAAAATCTCTCTTGGAGTCAAGCTGCGAGGACGGAAGTACCTTCTCAAAAGTTATCGTAATAATTCGTACATTACATTGGTAGGAACCACTGGGTGAACTGAATGTTTTAAGGCCAATTGAAAGCCCTATTTTCATCCCATATGTTTGTTTCTCCCGCCTGTTGCTTTGCTTGCTGTACGCTTGGTACCTTCACTATTGACTTGTTTAGAACAGCCTCGAGCTCATTTGAAACACCCAAAGAGATACGTTGTCATAGATCAGTGGTTGGAGTTGTGAATGCATCGCTGATGCACTCAATATAGCACCACGGTCTTGTTCTTCTTGTTCTTGTTGCCTTTGCTCATTTAGATCAAGCCAATAGCAGCACAACCATTGATGAACATCTATGCTACTCACGTTTCATGTTCTCGGTCATCGCTTATAAACATATCCATTATTGTCGAGTATGCAGCCATTGTTTGTTGCGCCTACTGAATGAAGAAGGGTAGGCTAGGGTGCTGTGTTCGAGCGAGCGGGAGAAGCAACGACCTATCAAGATACCCACTCCTTTACCCACGTGTTTACCAGCATCGCAGCCACCTTCAATCTTCAATCAACCTTCAAAAACTACAGACGCTTCATCGACTCTCTGAATCATTGCCTGTATGCGCCTCGCTTGTTATCCCAAACACTTAACATAGTTGCAAGCCCCCCCATCAGAGTGAATAGAGATAATACGTGGAGACTTATCTATAGCACATCATCATTATCATCTATTCCACACCTGTATCCAAAAAATGAAAGCATCATTTCTTCCTCCTCAATCATCTGCGTTGATGTTTCTATTGACGGCTTCCATAACAGCATGCTTTGCCGCTGCCTTTTCACCATCAACTCAATTATCTACCACGAGAAACGGAATTATTGGCAACGATAAATTATTATTTCTGCAACAGCCATCATCAACGGCATACCGGCGACTACACACAACAACAATAATTCCATTAACGACACAGCTACACGCAGCGGATGATAACAACAACAGCGATAACAACATTGATCCATCCCGAGTAATGTCAAACGATTTAGGACTCGAAATTATCCGAGGAACTGGGTTGGAGAATGCCGATGAGATTTCGGAACAGACATGGGAGGAAAATTGAACAGAGTGCTCCTAGTAAATTGATGGTTGTGAAGAATGTAAGTTTATCCATAGTGAAACCTTGTAAGTTTATACATTGTGAATCCTTCTCAATGTATATTACACTCCTGTATAATCATTGGAATAAGTATCCGCCAAACACATTCGACCCTGTTGTAATATTGTATTATATGGGATGGCTGTTATATCATTGAGGGTCTCTTCTAACATCACTAATTCTTTCCACGCAGCTTCTAGGAATCAACATCTTCACCTACATCCTTGCAGCACTCATCGTATTCTTTCTATCAATGAATGCCGTTTTCGGTGTCGGGTGGCTAGGACAATCATTGGGGTGGGAGGATGTGGGGACATTTACCAAAGTTTCGGAGTCGTTGCCGTTGGATGTGGATGTGAGTGGTTCTGACTATTTGTTGTAGATGTGGGGTTAGAATAACACGACGTGTTCAGTCTGTTGTGCCATGATGTTATTGTACTCGAAAGATTGAAGAGAGGCAGAACAAGAGAAGAAGTTGAATACGCATCGCCTATGTTTAAAAGTGCAGTCCAAAAAGTGTCGGCTTTTCATGAACGATGAAAACTCAAGCTCAACAATGAGGGACTGACTGGATGAAGGCGTATACGTTACCATACGGGATGAAGTAATACAAGGATATGATACAGCGTACAAAGGACTAAGGTGTTTACAATAGAACTGCAATCTCGTCCTCTATCCTTTTCCAGTTTTCAAGTTACAGTTTTCTATCATTCGCCCACCTTCATAAGCAAACACGTGCCCACATAAGACGGAAGTGCCCGGCATTCCTTTCTTGTTCCATTTTCACTGCCCCATCTACCTTCGAACATGATTAAGGACAATGTAAGAGAAGTAGTTGTTTTCCGCTTTGGGGTTCGCAGCATCTATAACAATAGGAAGATGGAATAGGGAGAGACAGTTTGCGAGGTATGGACAATTGTAACACAATTTGTAGTTTGGAGCCGAGTAAGCAAGAGGCTGAGCTGAGTGAGAGATACTCAATTGCCATCCTACACAACAACAGAGAAACCATCCGTGAAACTTTGTTCTTGACGGTCAGTTGCAACACTCCAAAGGAGAAAGCAATGTGGCCCTACAAGCCTCGGACAAAAGGGTCGCGGGATAACTCTCGTTCTCAAAACAAAGGAACCAACCTTGCGTGATGCAAAGATATTTATGGCAGATCTTCTTTCTATCTATGTACTAAGTAGTATCTACTTAGCTATTCCGTCACCGAATGTAATAGGAAGTCATATGTAAGTGTTGGTACTTACTTATGTCTCCGGTATTTGTCTCCGGTATTCAGCGTGCCGGATCGATGGACACAGCAGTTGTACATATGTAACACACTTGCTAAGGTGTTTATGTACCCGGGGCTGGCTGTGAATGATCTCAATTGCCATCCTACAAAATACATGGCAACAGGGAAACCATCCGTTTCGTTCCTGTTGTGTCAGCGAAACAAATTTTCCACTTGATGCTAGACAATCAGTAAGCACCACCACTCCACTTGAATTGAAGATGAAGACGAGCACGTGAAATGTAACAGTAACACATGTAGCTGATATATGACGAAGTTCTGCTCTTCTCCTTCTCTGAAGATTAAAGATTTCTTTTGTAAACAATTACGTTACCAAAGCAAACGTCAACAAAATATATGCATTTAACATTTATATGAACTGTTCAACAGAAGCTAAACACCACAAAAAGCTTCTTACTCACTTCCTTGGGGAATGTACAATTGGCGCAACGTGATCAGTAGTACCCCACGTGCGAATACTCACAAGTGTAAAAGAAAGACTTGCTTCGACGCCCGTTACAGGAGTTGACTTGGTACTTGGGTCGAGAGACACAGCGAACATCCCGACACATCTGTGCATGTGCTGCTGGGAAGGTTGCTGTTCATCAGCTTCGTAAACTTCTTGGACGCTTCCAATGTGCGAAAAGGATAGGCCACTTCCAGAGGCAACCTTATCACTTATGGCCCAGAAGCTTGGCTTGGGCTGTTCACTCTGATAATGCATCTTGGCCTCAATCGCCACCAAGTTGCGATTAGGATCATGGACAATACCAGTCCCCTCATCGGATACGTTCCATCCTGTCCCGACCTTGACATACGATTTGATCTTGTCCCATGTAGGTTCTGGCATGTACGCATAAACCCATGTCTTGCCATAACCTTTCATCGTAGGCTGGCCATGTTTGTGCACCAGCTTAGGCGTGAGATCAATGCAGACGTCTATACCGATATAGGCAAGATTACAGTCTTGTCCGTCGATGTTGTAGGTAAAGTTGAGATCTAGATCTCCAATGCTCGAGCTCGAGTTGAACCTGACCATTGGATCGGGCCGCTGGTGGCCAAAGTGATCCTGCAGATGATCAAATACATGACGGCGTGCCTTGGCTTCTCCTTCTGGCACCCATTTTCCCCGCCACTTCAGGTAGGAAGAGCCGGAGGAACGTTCCTCCTCATCTTCTTCCTGGGGAAGAGGAATGCGGTTGTGGGAGGGAATAATGTAATCATTCATGCTGATGCTGCCACTTGCCACCACTGTCGTCTTTGAACAACACACTCGTGCACTCGCTTGTTTTATGAGTGCTTCTTCTTCTCACTTCTCACCAGATTTCCAACCACGCTCGCGGCAGGCTTTCGTTTGTATCTAAGTATTTTGAAATTTCACAGAAAAGAAGAAGGACGAGAAGGGAACGACAGAAAGGGTCGAGGGTTAACTTCTTCCAATTCAGTCACATGTATGTCAAGCGATACTATCATATATCTCAACGGCCGATCGCCTTCAACTCACAAGTGCACAATGACAACTCACAGCAAGCCAAGTGATATTCCATGACAGTCTTTGCGGATAACCCTATTTCGTGTCAATTGTCTAATTTTGCATGCAGTACGTCACAACAATCACGTTCACAAAGTCACGCTAAGTAACTGTCTCACTGGTAGGAGGGAGACAGTATTAGCATTAAGTATTAGCACAGGCATCACTCACAAGACACTCACAGCAAGCCAAGCGATTTTGTACATAATGAGACGTGAAACACAACCTCAGTACCTAGAGGGATACTCGAGTCGTTCGAGTGAGTCCGGCTCAGTCAGTCGCTGCGGCGCTCTATGTATATACTTATATAGCTTCAAGCTTATTGCATAAATGGAGACGATGAACAACAACGAAGAAGCCAAAGCCAACCTATGGGGATCCCTCGCCGCAGAGCTCGAGATGCAATGTGGCGATGTCCTCTCATTAGATGATAATAGTATTCACCACTTGGAAGAGGAAGAAGATGAGCTGTTGCCGCTCTGTCGCAGGCTGAGCAGTAATGGTGGAGGGGCGGCGGCGGCGGCTCCCCCTTCGCAAGGTAGCAATGTCAACATCATGAATAATAGTAATAATAGCCATCCAGCATCAGCTGCTCCAATAGCAGCTCATGCAGCCTCAACAGATAATAATAATCCATCCGACTGGAAGGCAGCGGCAATCGATTCGTCAAATTCAAATTCATTGAATCAATTCCAATCGACTCAATTATTTGCACAGTCGCAGCAACAGCAGCACAGTCTTCCACAACAGCAGCAGCAGCACATGAATTTGCATCATCCATATCCAAATAATATTGTCATGTTGCGACCCACCGCCTCCTCATCGTCCACGAAGACATCCATTCTAAAAGATTGGATAGTCACCAAAAAAATCCATCGAGAGATCAAGGAGGCAACTTACAATGGCACTGCTGCTACTACCAACGGCAGTAGTAACGAAGGCAGGATGAGTAAATTTCAAAAAGAGTACATTGTCAAATGTGTCAAGGCTGCTCATTTGTTAGTTGGTAAATTGGAACAAGTTGAGACTACCACCACCAACAACACGAAGAAGCAACTACAGGGGGGCACCACGGGTGCAGCAACCGCCAATAGTAGCCGCACCACCAACGAAGAATTATTCATTCCAACACCACGTGATATTGACCAAGATGGAATATCCATCATTGAAAATGTACAATCGGGGGAGGTGGTGGATGTGGAGTTTAATGTGTATCGAAGTAGTACGTTCAATTGGGATGTACACGGTGATGGGGATGATGATGCTGCAACCAACAACAAGAAGAGCAATTCATCCTCCACCACCACCACCACCACCAGCAATGATAATGGCAAATTGGGCAGCATGTTGGGAGCACTCGGAAAATTATTCTACGTCTTGTTTACCGAGGGGGAGTCTGTCCCCATTGTCGACGTGGATGATTATACTCCCGTATCGACCAAGACGACTACTTCTAGAAAGAGAAAGGTGAAATCCTCCTCCTCCTCCTCCTCCCGTGGTGAGTCTTCTAGTCACAAACATACTGCAAAAGATTCCAAAGCGAAAAAGAAGAGTCGAGAGGAAGATGCTATTATGGATATATTACTCAATTTTGCCATGCCGGGGGATTCGGATCGAGAGGATGATTACATCATTGAGAGTATGAGGAAGGGGAATCTTCCTCTTCATTTATGCCGGTTTGTTTCGGATTTGCTGTATTCCTCACGAGTGTTGGAGAAGGATGATGGTGGGTTTGGGGATGGGAATGGGGGGAGTAATCCTCATCATCATCAGGATTCCATCTTTACATCTATTGCTGATGTTCATTCTGATTTGAAGCAAATGATTGATTTTCCCGATGCCTTTTTGTACGGAACGGCCAATTCACGGTGGGAGATTGTGTTTGGGAGTAATCATGTGTTTGGGAGGGAGAAGGAGATGCAACTTTTAATGACTGCGGTTCGTCGTATCGAGAGCTTAAATAATGATGATAAGTCGAATCAGCAGCGTCCCAACCATCCTCCCCAGCAACAAAGAATGAAAGAAGTGGTGATTATTAGTGGTCGTGCCGGCACGGGTAAATCACTGTTGGTTCAAGAGATGCGGAAACCATTGCAAGCTCAGGGGTGGATATTTCTGAGATGCAAATTTGAAAAGAAAATTGGAGATCCCGAGCCACTATCTGTCATTGCATTGGGCTTTGATGAGTTCTTTGCATCTTGTATCTCGTTATGTTCCAACGATGTGACTGCAGTGAAAAATGCTCCTCCTGGTACCCAAAGCTGTTGTCCCGATGGGTGTTGCTCTCGCAACATTTGTCACAAGTTGGAGGGATTGATCGGATGGATCGGATTGACAACGCTGTCTCGTCTGATGCCAAGTTTACGTCGTATTCTAAAGGATGTGTACCCAAGTAGGAACTTTAATGGGGAAGAGGGTCTGGATACGAACAATGTGCGGGGTCCAAACGGTGAACATTTGTTTGTCACATTACTGGATGTTTTGTCTCAATTGAGACCGGTTTTGTTCTTTACCGATGATGTAAGTATTACTTCTTTTTGTACATGATTGTCTCAAGTTATTCGTATGTTGCTCACTATTCACCCCCAATATCTGTTATTATTATTTCAGTTACAATTTGCTGGAGATGCCTCGCTGGCGTTACTAAATGACCTGGTAAATAAGGTGGGCAGTACTGTTGGCGAAACACGAAGTAGTTTACTATTTGTTGGAGCGCACCGTACTGTTGACACTGAGAGCAATCCATTGCTGATGAAAATGTTGACGCAATACGAAGCGAGTGACGTTATCAATACTACTCAAATTGATCTTTGCGGTTTCGAGCTGGAGTCGTTGAATGAGATGGTCTCTGACGCTCTTTGTCTCCCTCGAAGAAAAACGAGGTCGTTAGCCGAAGTTGTTCATCAGAAAACACTTGGAATACCTCTGTTTGTAGTTGAGTTCTTGGATGCTCTGCTCACTGAGAAGCTGCTTATTCATAACTCAGCGACGGGTTGGGGATGGGACGTTGATTCTATTGATTTGAAGAAGATTTCCAGTGGTGTGGCTGCGCTTTTGGCATGCAAGCTTGAGCAACTACCTAGTCAAGTTTTATCTGCCGTCAAAATACTATCAGTGCTTGGATCGCATATTGATAGGGGTGTTCTTGAAGTCGTGAAAAAATACGATGGAAGTGATGGCTCCACTTTGATACCGTCATTATACACGGCACAGCGTGAGGGACTTCTGGATATTGCAGGTCCAACATTCACATTCATGCATGAAACGATCAAGCTGGCTGCTTTCAATCTCATTCAAGTGGCAGATCGTATCCCCATGATGCTTAGGATTGTTGCGTGCCTACTCCCACACTGCAAACAGCATGAAAAAGAAACTGATGCTTATCTCTTCACGACTGTTGACATCATCAATATTATCGGTAGTCAGGCTGTATCCAAAAATCTCGGACAAAGTCGAGTATTCGCTCAGTTGAATCTAAACGCTGGGAAAAAGTCGACAAACTTTCGAACTGCCTTGGATTATTTCGAAGCCGGTATCTCATTCCTACAAGGAGATTACTGGAATGATCAGTATGAACTGACTCTGAGTCTCTTCGAAGCAGCAGCTACGGCAAATTATTCTGGAGGCCGTCACGACCAAGTCGCTATCCAGACGAACAAAATATTTTCAATGGCAAGAAGTTTTGAGGATAAATTCAAGTCTTATTGCTTGTATATCAATGTGTTAGCCATTGGAAACACGGAAAAGGCCATGGAGCAATTATATCATCTGTTGAAGTCTCTTGGAGAGGATATCAAGCCCAACACTATCAATGCCCCAATGGCGATGGTAGATTTCTCATCGCTGAAGCAGATGCTGGGCGGAGCACGCAAAGATGTACTCTTACAATTGCCGCCAATGACTGATCGTAATAAGCTCATGGCAATGAAACTGATGGCCATGCTAGTTCTTTACTACAATCAGCAAATGACGCACTTGAGTGGGTATTTCTCATGCAAAATGATACGCATGTCGATCCAACATGGCCATTGTGAAGACACTGTTTTCGCTCTGTCTGTTTTTGCGTGTGCCACTATGAACTTTTTGGGGGACACGAATGAAGCTGCTTCACTCGCGAAGTGTGCTCTATCGATGTCGCGACTTTACAACTCGGAGCAACTGATTCCTCGAATCTACAGTGTGATATATGGAGGAGTGCTCTGTTTCACGCAGCCGATGGCAACTTCATTGCCTCCAATGTTGAAAGCCTGTCGCATTGCATTTGCCAGGGGCACTTCAGAGCAATCCATTTTCAATACAATGATTTACGTAACGCGATCGCTGCAAAGTGGGAAAAAGATTCCACTTTTGTTAGATGAAGTGAAAGCGTTTGCGTTGAAGCACGTAAGTGGTGCTTTCAGGTTTGCTTTAACTCATTGAATTATTATTATTTCCAACCACAACTCATCCATCGTCTTGCTTGCTGTCGACATTTTATTTACACAGAATCAATTGAACCACATGGGCATATTACAGCTCTTTCTAGCTCCCGTCTACAAGTTTTTATCATCTTTAAGTGGCATTACTTTCGATCCTTCAACCCTCCTCCCACAATTGGCAGTCGCCCCAATCCATGATGTTGTGCAGACGGCACTTGCTAAGAAAGAAACAGTCTATGTGCGTCTTGCCGTAGTTTTGGGTTTGGGAGAATCATTATTTCTCAGAGACTTCGCCAATGCGTACAAAATAATGACTCGGTACCCAAAACTCTTCCAAATGCTTGACGACAGGCAACAACTGAGAATAACCGAATTTGAAGTTACTTTCATAGGAGGTTTGCTTTCATTTTACTGGGCACGTGAGACAAGAGAACCGCAATGGATACAAAGGGGCATGAATGCTCTAGCCGCCTTTGAAGACTGGTCGAAGCTTAGTCCCTGGGATTCTCTCCACAGATACCACTTGTTGAAAGCTGAGCTACATCATTCTCAGGGCGACATCATCCGAGCTATTGAATCCTTTGATGCAGCCATTGCCAACACGAAGAAACATGATCATTATTCTTACGAGGCCATCGCATGTGAATGGGCTGCTCATTTCTACGACTCAATTGGCAATAATGACAAGACGAAAGAAATGATCCAGAAATCACATGATGCGTATATAAAATGGGGTGCAGTGAAAAAGGCAGAGGCATTAATCAAATTATTGCAGGTGGTGCCATCAGTTATTCCCAGTACTATGCAGAATCAGAATCAGCCAAGCATGTCATTCCTTTAGGTAGGTAGGTATGAATCTGCAATCTTGAGCGGATGAGCAGTGGAAGCAATATATGTTTTATTTGTGAGAAGAAAGCATTAGATTTCGAATCTGCTAAAGTTAAGTGAACGTTACTACAAGATGTGTAAGACTCCCACTGATCAGTGCAGAAGAAGGGTGTGTTGAGTTGAAGCATCCACCTCACGCCTGTCTGGCATTCACATTCACACCATGATCCCTGTTGATAGAGATAGTAGATATTGTAGTAGGTTTAATCAGATATATCGTAAGCGTAAGAGTAAGAGCACATCAACCTCACGAGGTAGCCTCAGCCTCTTCTGCTTAAACTTAAGCATATGTTGTAGCATCATTCACCTCATCGTAGGGCTTTACGCCATCTGCTGCCTCGGCCCATAGTGGTAGGTATCACTGTGAGCCTTGGCAGGTTCATCAGTGGGAGGTGTACCTAGACCTAGTATTTGCATCAACGGTGGGTATCCTAGAAGGTGCTTACTTTTGAGAGGGACAGCGAGTAAATATTTTCGGATCATTCACTTACAGGCACAAGGTGAATCTTTGAGTGTATTGCAAGCTAATGTGAAGTGAAGAGTGCGTTTATTTGATGAAAATCGAAAAGACTACCAGCCTGCAGGAAGAAGGCTGTGGTTCTTCTTGCTTCTTGCTTGTCCAAGCGTGCAATGCATCTTTGAGTCGCTTGGATGGAATGTTCATTGTCATTGTATTAGTTATGTTATGTTGTGGGAAGATCTGACGCATCTTCCCCATAAACTTGTGATACTTCAATGAGCGGAGTGGATCCTGAGCTTTCAACTCCAAGGAGAACACATACCAATATGCATGCTTGTAAGTGCAAGTGTTGTTGTTGTTGTTCCTTTGATCGCTTAAAGTTATGTGCACTATTTACATGCTAACGTGTTTTACTGTGATTACTCCTTAATACATCTATTCATACGACGCCGAACTGCCAAAGCGCGTGCGGCTTTGGATCCATAACATCATGTATGTTCCTCCACAAACTCCTACTCCTCATTCTTCTACGTCCTACTCTCCTTCTCCTACTAATCTTGTCTCCTGCTACTGGCATCATCAGTCGTCTATATGTTGAGGAATATAGGACCATTGAGATGGTTTCTTAAAGGTAAGATTTGAAAGATCAGGCTTCCAACTTTCATTCAACAACATTTCATTGTATGAGCTTGCCATCAAATTCCCCCCTCTACTTGATTCACGTTTTGCTCTTGAGGCATCCATGCAAAGGAGCACCCCATTAAGAGTGCTTGCTGAATAATACACTGTTTTGTTCCCGCATTGTGACCAGTTGGTGTCATTGGTTTTAGTACCACCATTATTACCATCTTTTCAAGTGATCTTCTGCAAATACCGAGGGTGCAATGCCGCGGCTACTCCAAACTCACATTGTTCACGATTGTCATTATTTGCATGGGGGAGGTGAACATCACAGCCAAAGAAGGGAGCAAAGAAAGTCTCCATATTACAATTTCTGAAACCACAAGTTCCACTGCAAAGTTTCTTATTGATGTCCAAATAGTCTTTTTGTGGATGCAGCTTAATTTGCTCCCTTGATACTGCGAACATGCCTCTCCAGGAAGTAAGATATGCAGTTTTGTTTTCCAAGTGAGGGAACGAATGGCGCATGATTTCCATTTCAGCTTCATTTGTCCCTTTAAAGTGCCAAGCATCTTTGACGTACCTGGATAAAGATTTGTACGTTGTGCCAGGAATATGCACCATCATGTCATAGATAATATGAGGATTTTCCGTCAACGCCCCCCCTTGAATAAATGAGACCATGGGAGACATGGTCTCATAGTGATCCAAAATGAATTGGAAGTATGCATATTCCTCAGTGCCACAATTGGGAACTTGTTTGACGGTGGAACATGTTGCAGTGAGAGGAACCATCTCTGTCAAGTTGATCTGGGAATTACATTTAGAATAAACGTAAATTCGTGTGTGCGAACACACCAACGGATCAAAGTTGTGAAGCTGGTCTAACCATTTCAAATCTTCTTTGCAATGGGCAACAACTATGTCTTGGTAGGGAGCAGTAGAGGCTGGCATACCGAAGTGTTAGATGACAGCAAGATTACAGTGGGAAGGGATTTACTTTGCTTGTTCCTCGATGGTGCGGTTTCGTAGCAATCGTCGGTTGGATGTGAGGTGTTAAGTTTCCGCTTCGCGCAAAAGTAGACTTGGATGTTATCTCGAACGTGGACGGGACGCTATTGCATGCCCATCGCTATTATGACGCTCCACCTAGACTACGCGGTGTAATAAAAGAAGTACGGCGGCGACAAAGCCGAGTCCGTTGTTCAGTAGTGCTAACAAGTAGTTATTTTCAATATTTCCAAAAGTGGCCGCCATTGCGGGCTTTTGTGCTCAAAAAGAACTCGCGCATCAAGCAGATGGCTGATCTTATCCAGCGATCTTCAGCGATCAAGATTCCCTCTCGAATCCTTCAAGTGTGACACTATACACAGATACAACAACTGTGCCGTTGCATTTACAATCTCAAAATGTCTTCCGCAGACATTCAACACTCCCCAATCAACTGTACATGTTGTTACGTTGATATCTCCCCATTTTCTCCCCAGTTTTCTTCCCAGTTCATCCATGTTCTCCAAAACATTTCTATCCTGACGTCAGATCAGTCATCTTAGATGGACAATCATTAGTATCTCCTTGCCAAAACAACAGAGGTTGGAGTACAAGTCAAAAACCACTTCTCAGGTCACAGCTTTTTTAGCACCACTTCTCAGGTCACAGCTTTGTAACTATTCTATTGCCCCCCGTGGTCCGATTCCGGACCTGTAAAGCGGGTCGATGATAGCCCTACTCTTCCTCTCCAAGTAGATGTAATTATTATCGTGATCGACGAATGATTCCCCGAATACTATGACGTCTACAATGAGGAGTGCTATTTGTGTCTCTTTTGATTTACATATTTCGATTTACATATTTTTGAGGAGCCAGAGATTTGGAATTTTGAAAATTTTGCCTCGCCGACAGCCTTCCTCTACACACTCTGCGAAAGGGAAACGATGCAATCGATGTCCTATCATATGCCGACTCCACGAAAATGAAAGAGAAACGAAAAGGAGACCGCCACACTCCTCCTTGTCAGGTGGAAAACGTCAGCATGCTCCGAGAAACATGAGCAGAAGCTCAGGGACCCAGTCCTTGTGAAGCGGCGAATGACGGAATCGAGGTCAAAAGAAAAGTATCACTACAAGAAGGAAACAAACTCGAGGTGCCCAGATGCTTGAAGATCAAAGCATCTCGAAATAACCGTACAATATTGACATTGGATATGATGACATCATGAACCGAACACGAAAGAAGAAGAAGAAGAAGAGGGATGAGGAAGGCGACGGGTGATTCAACCTGTCATTCTTTACTCAAGAGGCTGCACCTTCGGAAGAGCCTAATGAAATACAATTGCCGATCGCTCGCCACACAATTGACGATGCACAATTGACGATCATTTAAAGCAATTCACCAAGTGATATATGTCAATGTCTCGTCACTTCTTCCATCCCACTTCGGCTACATCCCGGATCGATGCGTCTTGTCCAATCGATACTTCTTGTCCCAGCCACCTGCGAGATTTGCTGCTCAACACTTTGCACATTTCCCTTCCTATGCAGCCCACAAGTTTCATGTACATTAATTTGCGGAAGCAGACTTCCTTCCTCCAACACGGTGCCAGGCTCGTCTCGTGAATCAAACTCGGACTCGGCGTCCTTGTCCGTGCCGATTGATAATTCTCATAGAACGGAGTCAATTCTGTCACATCGAAACGAATGGCGTTCTCTTTGACAATTACTCATCTAGCAGTGACGATGAGCAAGAAGGTAGAACTATTTTAGAGACGGGACACATCAGATATTAATCAGCTGCAAGAAGTGATGTTAGTTCATATCAAGCATGTTGTCTTCGGGCGTACAAGTAGAAGTGAAAGTGTAAGATGATACTATAAATTAGGTTCCTTGATACATATGTCAGTCAAGCTCTTTACAGAAGGTGCTTGCTTACTTCATCATTTGTCCACTTACGTGGTGCGACTTGCGACTCTCATTTCACACTAAACGATTACGATCGAAGGACAGAATCGTATATCGTATACACTTTCCCCTCATTGCATATTGTTCTATCAATTGGAATCACGACTCCCTCTAATGCAGAACGACATTAATTGACGCAAACATGTGGCAGACGGCAGATTTGCATCACATTGATTTGGCTTTATGCAGGCCTAAGAGCACCTTAGACACTTTCGCTGCGCACAAAAGTGCACCCGAATGTTGGCATGGGAGTGTGCGATGAGGTTCGTGTTCGCTTTTGGATGTTCATGGTTAGGCAGAGGCAATACAAGGGAGGAAATGTCGTCGGGAGGGCCAAATTACTCATTTTGCAAAAATATGTAAATCGAATTTGTTAGTGAGCGCCTAGCAAAAAGAGCCTCTGACCTGAGAAGTCGTCAGACAAAAAAAATTGAAATCGAACCATCGAACGCACTGACTTGACGACCAATAACGAATGGGAAGATCAACCTCTATGGCGACACCAAGCAAGGAATAGACAGAAGAAGACCTTTGCTTTCGAATGAAGGTGGGGGTTTGGGCGAAATCGACTGTTACGTTGGCTTACGTACTAGTACAAATACGTACAAAAATATGTAAATCGCTCAAATCTCTGACCTGAGAAGTGGTTTTTGACTTGTAATTTCCAAACAGTCCCGTACGCCCAATGTTTGCTGAGTATATCAGCTGGATTATCCTTTCCATTCAGCCAAACGTATCCGTAGTTTCCAGTTGCCATCGCCTCTCTAACGTAATGATATGAAAGCATCAGGTGTCTTTTCACCAACTTGTAGTGCGGTTGTGTCGCACAGTCCACCACAGTCTTGTTGTCACCAACCATGATTGAACGATCAACTATCGGTACTCCCAAATAGAGCAAGGTAAATTTGAGATCCTTCATCTGTTCAATTGCAGTCCTCGCAGCAACATTTTCAGATCCAAAAGTAGCAGTTTCCACTGTATTCTGTTTCTTCGAATACCAGTCAATTGGTGTTTGGTTCAGCATGTGTAATATTGCTGTCACTGCCTTTCCACTCAACATGTCATGATACAAGTTTGCATCTACGTATGACAACTGTTGCACCGGATTCCCTCTTGCAATCGGAAGGTTTTCAGGATACCGCTCATTTGAACCCGCATAGACTGTTCTTGACCAATCATACTCTTGTATCTCCAAATCAGACAAATCAGGCATATCTGTTCGGTAACGGATGGTAGCGTCCTTCATCCTGCAAAGGTAACCATAGAACTTCTTGATGGCGTCCATATGTCCTTTCCTAGGCTTCGCTCTAAAACTACCCAGTGTCATTACGTGAACACAGACATCTATGCGTCCCAAAGAAATAGCCCATTGCGCTGCCCCAATCAATGACTGGTAGATCTTCGTTTGTTCATCATCTAGGAACTCTGATTGGTCCAATTCTGGATGTGCATTCGGATCCATAGGTGCTCGACTTCTTCTTGGCTTCTCTCCAAACAATCGTTCATATTCAACCTCCATCTTTTCCAAGTATTGTTTCGGTGCTGAGCATAGTACTCCGTCACTGTCCCGCCAATAATCGCATCCCAGTAGGTAATTAATTTCACAAGAACCCTTCAATTTGAACTTTGCTCTCACTTGCAGGTATTGTAGAATTGAATCAGGATCCCTAGAACCTATCGTTAGATCATCGACATACGTCGCAATGTATTCATAGTAACCACCAAAGATTGGACGACTGACTCCTTCGTAGGTGAAAGCTGGTTGTTCCTTCTTTTTATCCTCATCAGACATCACGGTGCCGTCTGCATTCATCGCTCTCATCCAAATGTCTGGTTCTGCCACACACGGAAAGAATCCCATTTCACGTAGCACATCATTCAATACTTCATGGAATCGCTTGGAACTCGTTTTCAGTCCGTATAAGCTACCAACAATGACAAAGATGTGATCCTTGTATGAGCCAAATTCTCCACCTGCAATGACGTACACCTTCTCGGTAGTTCTTGCCTCAAGAAATGCATTTCCAATATCCGTCTGGAATACTGACAACTTGTTAAGTTCTGACAAGAAGATGACCATGCGAAGTCCGCGAAGAGATACTACACCGGAGTAAACGCTTTCCAAGGGTGGATCCGTCAAATGTCCGCCAGCCACGATTCTTGCTTTCCTTCTCCCATCATGTTTACACGCGTACACAAGGTGTAAGCGAATTTGCTTGTATCCTTCAGGCCGTTGTCCAGTACTACGATGACCTCGATCCTCAAACACGTTGTATTCAAACATCTGTTCAATTTCCTTAGCTTCTGCCTCTTGCCAAAGGGTATTCCCATTTTCTTCATCAAACTTGACGGCCTGTTCATGATTCCTTGGTACCTTCACACCAAACATGTAGATAGGGGTGTTTTGGTAACTCTGGCGTTTCGCTTGATTGATCACTCTCATCATCTTCTGCGCGTTCTTGGCATGCCTACGAAGCTTCAAACGAGGACATCTTCTCTCCCAATCTTCAATGAGACCCTTCTCTTGGGCGTACTCCGATAATAGCCATGGCTCATCCTTGTAGAACTCAGTAATGGGTTCAAAAGTAATCTCCCCAGATTCCCACTCAATTTGGATCTGTGGTTTATCCCTCGGTCCGAGATCTCGTCTGTGTCCAATGATCTTTCTGAAATTCCAAGTCTTGTCTTCATGTTGAATTTGTTCCTCCACGAAATCACACATGTCGCTCCACTCAACGTATCGTTCCAGACCCTCAGCTCCCACCTTCGCCTTGAACTTGATGCGTGCTGGCCGTTCATCGAGTTCCCTCTGGAAGTCCTCCATTACATCAATCCCAGGACTCTCTTCTTGTTCATATCCAATCACCGTGGCACGATCTCGAGTTCCATCCTGGTTATGAGGCATTAAGAAAGAGCGTCCCACAAGTTCGTGTGGTTCAAACATCGCCGTCTTCCGCAACCCATTCTCGTTCACTCGAGTCTGAACTATCTCTTCAATCCCTTCATCATCAACATTATCCTTCGGTTTAGGATCATAAGGTGGGACATTTAGGATGTCAGTGTCCGGGTTAACCTTACGCAAACTAGAACGGTAAAGAATCTCACGAGTTTCCTCATTATACACTTTGAATGTACAGCTGTGCCCCACATCTTCGGCAAAACCAACAAAACGGACGATAATCTCATCAGAAGTCGATGGGAAATTCTTCTTTCCTTTGTCGCGGTAGTTAGCAATGAATACTGGTTCCCAGAAAGTAAAGTGCAGTAGCATAGAAATGTCCGGAGTCTGTCCATTTAGAGCCTCAACCGGAGTTCTCCAATTTAGACGTTCCTTAGCAGTTCGATTCATGACGAAGGTGACGTATTCAAACGCCGCATACCATGCCTCTGGTGGGGCATCGGACCAGTTGAGTACCCAATTCGTGAATTTCTTGAGTTCTTGAATCATACGTTCTGCGAAGTTCTGGTGATGAAAATGTGGTTCTGAAGTCCAGTCTTGGATGAAGAGGGTGCGAAGAATATCAAATACCTTGGCACTGGTTTCTGCCTTAGCCCTGTCAGAAGCTAGCTTGTCCATTGCTCCCCGTTTCCTTATCTCGTCCTCAAGGCAGCGTGGGAAATCCTTGTCCGTCTTACATCCATGAACAGAGATGTACTGTGACATCTTTCCAGCAAAAACTTGAGCGGCATGAACACCTCCCCATGCGGGTACATCGGCAAAGACAGTATCCGTATAAACAATCTCATGGCGACGAAAGACGTTAAGGGCGGGATATGGAGAACGATAAGTCATAAACCTATTCGTAGATGGAATGAAACGGTAGTACCTGGTGGTGCTATCAAAGGTATGGGCCACCGTAGATGCGGGAACATTCAGGAAGTATTTCCTGTATGTCACAAAATTCATCTTGTCTTCCTGCTGTGCCGCATAATCAATGTTGAGGTTGCCAATCAGGGAATAGTGCGAGTACAATTCTGTAGTGTAGGTAGGATTGTACCCAAGGTCATAAGCACTATGAATAAAGTCAGATGGCTCGGGCAACAGTTCGCCTGTACTGGTGACTCTCCCACTTGTAGTTCCGGCACTTCCACTCTCAAGACTCCTATACTGATCCACCACATCTGTAGGGGGACATTGCACTCCCCATAGTGTACATCGATGGCTTCCCCAAGATGATTGAATCCAGGATGAATAGGATCAGGGACAGTTGTAGGGATTGGAAGCACAGGAACATCATTGGACTTGACCTTGTCGTAGCGAGAAGGGTCCCACGGGAAGTCTCTCGTCATCACCACGCATGGAAGATTCTTCACTTCGTCTTCAGTAGGAAAGTGCATCTTGATATACGCAAGACCCTGCGTGAAATCCATAGGGATATGGTATCCCTCTTGGGTAATCAGGCATTGTCTTCCTGCAAGGCGTTCTGGATCGTCATACACTTCACAATTGTTATCCTTGAGTTGTAATTTGGAGTGAATGGTCTTCCCATTGGGTAGCTCCCCATATTCATGAAAAATCATGAGAACCCATCTTCCATCCTGTAGTTGAACCTTCGCCGCAAAAGTTCCAATCCTTAATCTAGGGATGTTGTGGTTGCCCACACCGGTAATGTTGACATACCGCTCAGGTGAAGTATAAGCAATTAATCTCATCTCCTTCCGGTTTCCAAGACCTCCATTTGCTCCCCCATCAATAAGTCCGGCGACGTCGGTGGTATACGCTACAGATGCATGATAGTTGATAGGTTGGTTGATAGATAGACCATAGTCGATCTCCGACGTGTGATGTTGGGTAGAACCCGGTTCCTCATCTGGTCCACAATCTTCGGTAATAGTCATGGATGCAATCCTCAACTCACTCAGAATCTCCCCATCTCTCTGCAACATGAAATGGTTCGTCCGAAATTTATTACGGCGCCTAAAATCAGCCTCCATGTTGGAATCTACACCTGGTAGATCACCGCCGACGGAACTAATGGTAGGTAAGTTGGTTGCATCAACCCCATACTCCCTTGGCATCGAGTCTTCATTAGCATCGCTAGTATATGCTGGGAACAACAACTTTCCCGTCATCCTTTGTAATGACTTTCACGGGTGTCTCCCGGCTTGAATGAGTAGCGTAGCTTGTTGGATATTGACGTCACCGTCTAATAACCCCACTTTCTATTCTCACAAAACTCTAGAGATATGCGTATGACGGCCCAGACTGGAATCGGTGTCCAAAAATATCTTTTCAGCTACAACAAAGTAGGAGATGCCGTTTAAGATATTATTCTTCGATGGTCCTTGATCAGTAGGCTGGTAATACGAGACTGTTTAATCTGTTAGATGACAGCAAGATTACAGTGGGAAGGGATTTACTTTGCTTGTTCCTCGATGGTGCGGTTTCGTAGCAATCGTCGGTTGGATGTGAGGTGTTAAGTTTCCGCTTCGCGCAAAGGTAGACTTGGGTGTTATCTCGAACGTGGACGGGACGCTATTGCATGCCCATCGCTATTATGACGCTCCACCTAGACAACAGGGTGTAATAAAAGAAGTACGGTGGCGACAAAGCCGAGGCCGCTGTTTAGTAGTGTTGACAAGTAGTTATTTTCAATATTTCCAAAAGTGGCCGCCATTGCGGGCTTTTGTGCTCAAAAAGAACTCGCGCATCAAGCAGATGACCGATCTTATCCGGCGATCTTCAGCGATCAAGATTCCCTCTCGAATCCTTCAAGTGTGACACTATACACAGATACAACAACTGTGCCGTTGCATTTACCATCTCAAAATGTCTTCCGCAGACATTCAACACGAAGAATTCACTGTTTATAATTATAAAGGGAGTGGGATGCTTTGTTGTGAAGTTTGACGGTTGAAAATAGAATTGCTGATGCCAAGACCTGCCCGATGGCTTTGAATGATGATGAAGATAAACTTCTGCTTCTGCTGCTGCTATTTACCATCCTGGTCCTTGACCTCAATGTTATTTCTGTTCATTGTGACTATGATATTATCAATGACTTAACGGTTATTAGTAGTTTGAAATCTATCAAAATGGTGCCGTACAGCCTGTCAGCTTGCCAAGTGGTGAGAGTGTTCTGTGCTGTAATGCGGGCCCTCGGGGCCTCTCCCATTATGTCTCTGGAATTGTTTTTCTTACAGGGTATCCGACTGTAAAGTTGCTCTGCAATGCTATGTCATTCTCTCTTCTCTTCCATAGTCTTTTGCTAAATATTACTTAGTGCGCTCGCCCCCTGCCCCCTCTTTGTTTTGCGCGCCACGTCGCTTCTCAAAGATTTTTTGGAGTTTCGAGCACAGCGCAGCCACACAAAACAACCATGGCGAGATGGCATGTTTCCTGCGCTTACAAGGCAACCGCCGGGAGTTAATTAGTGGTCAGCACGTGTATCTTGATCCCATCGCCACGGCGCAGCGAGTGATATGCGGCGATTTCAACGTATCAAGCTAGTTGATATGATCTACGGCTCTACATATCGCCGGCGATGTATCGACACGACAATGAATAGCCACCGAGTTGAAGGGTGGGGGAGTGCCATTAGAATACAATTATTTTGTCATGCAGCCAACATCAAACCACAAAATTATTTGGATTCGGTCGATCGCCTTCATTCTTCCACCACCCTTAACAGCATGGCACAACAATTGCCTGCATGACGACATCGCAAATGCACACCACACATCCTCACACATCTCTATCAAGAGGAGTATGTGCCGCAATAGATATTTGGCAATCCACATCTTTTATCGGAGGAGTAGTGGATAATAATGATACGCATAAAACGAGTGTGATGATGAGATTAGATTAATTAAGTGACGGCAACAAATAACAATTAACATCGGTCGAATGCCATCTTTTCACATCGGCACGCATCCGTGGGAGCAACAATTCAAACCCAGGACCACATACACCTGAGTGTTGGCGGTTTGACTAATTCTCATGCAAAGCTTCACAATCCCATCGATGGTATTTGCTACATTATCAGTACCAATACTACGCTCATGATGCCTGTCATCATCATTGACCGGAAGAAAAGCGATGATATTGTATGTAACTATCTCTGCTGCAGGGGGTGTTCTCAACAACACAAGCGGTTCTCAAACCATGACAGGGTCATTGCATTGCTAGTACGTACATAACAAATTGCCGCTAAAAAAAAGGGTTGGGATATGTATGTACAACTACACCTCAGCTGTCCATAATATTAGTGTGTCCACGCATTACTTTTTACACCCAAATTTTACACTTTTTGGTGTAATTTTTACACCTTTGGTGTGAAAACAGGAAATACCGAAACAATAATCATTGGATTGAATTGAATTGATCTTAGTTTGCTCGACGTAGTCTGCAAGGGTGTGTTGAGAAACCTGGCTCTTGGCGCCAAGGTCTCGTGGCTTTGCTCACTCGCAGCCACTGATTTCTCAGACGACATCACGCACATCACGCAACACCTCGTAGCCAATAACTCTCACTATTTAACCAGCTACTTATTACCGACGTGTTGTTGCTCTTCTTTAGATGCATGCTTGAATTCGTGACCTGGATAGATTGTCTGGTGTGAGCAAAATGAGCTTAGCCAGTTGTTAACGTTAACAGTACCATATAACAAGTAATACAATGCAATGTCCCAGAGAGAAGGTGTGAGGGAGGTAGTGAGGTTTGTGCAGCGTGGCTCATTTGGCTCACAGAAAACCAGAGATGCAAGATCTGTGCGCGTGTGGTCAGATTTTAATGCTTCAAAGAACAAAATTAATCTCAGTAAGGTGCTACAATAGTAGAGACAATAGTAGAGCCTCCACTCAATATTTAGCCTGGTTCCGTGTGCCCCGCATGTTAAAATGCGAAGACATAGTGCTGAGTGGATATGCCAGTGCCAGCAAGCCTATTTTCAACTTTTTTGTGTCGCCTGCCGCACAATGAAAGTGGTAGAAGTAGAATTAATCTGGTCATCCTACTTATCTGTATCTATCTGGGGAGTAATTGTTCTTTGTATAATTGTACTCACCTGATGTGCTAGCTCTCTCATGTTTAGCTTGCACATCAAGCAACCATGGATACTGAGTGCCGATTCTTATCTCAATTCTTGATCTTGAGAAAATTATTATTCAAATTCGGAGCGGTACTGAGTTGAGCAGCAAGAGATGATGAACGAAGATGACCGACGTACGACCTCGTGGATGGTTGGGCATTCTTTCACTGATTGAGGTAATTGAACAGCGTTGGGCGGTGGTGACAAAAATTCATTATTAGCAACACTACTGCGATTGATTATTTCATAATATTTTAGCAGACAACATATCGCCTCAAGTTGTGCGCCTCCACGAATCATTGCGCCGGAGGTTGACGCGGATTGAAATACGATACCGCTGTGCTCCATCAGCCACGTGCTTAGTGACACGAAAGAGGATATAACGCCTTCTATAATCATTTCAGCAATAGCAATAATATTGCTCAGTCAAGCAGCCACGATGGATCGACTATTCGACTACACAAGTCATTTCAAACCGTCTCCTCGAGACATCCACCAATTCCACAGACAATAGTGGCGACAACACAACATCAACCACCGAAACAACTCAAACTGAAATCCTCCAAACAACCTGCCAAATCTACGTATCAATCTACATGATACTTTTTCATCCTCTTCATCTTTCTACGGCCCAAATTTCCCCGTCTTTACAACATCAAGCAATCTAATGAAAAGTTGAACACGCCTATTGCACAAGAATCGTATGGTCACTTGGCATGGATATTCAAGACATTTCAATTCAACTATGATGAAATTGCTAGTCAGTGTGGGATGGATGCAGTGACCACTATTCGCTTGTTAGAGTTAGGTGTCAAATTGTCATGTGTGGCGGTTGTAAATTCAATCTACCTCATGCCAATTTACAAATTCACGGGGGTGGGCGGTAGTGAAGAAGAAGGAATCTCCGATCCAGTCATGGAAGTCAGCCTCTCCAATCTATCCCAGGGATCCAATTCTATCTATGCCACAACCATGGCAGCTTACATCTTCTTCGGATCAGCCATGTACCTCATCGCAAACGATTTTAGCTGGTTCATCAGCCTCCGCCACAAGTTCTTGTCTCAACGACGTGTCCAAAACTACACCATTTACCTATCGCGGTCTCCCCAAAGAACTACAAAGCAATCACGCCATTCGTGGAGTACTTTACCCATTGTTTTTCGCACCATGATTCAGATATTGTTGCAGATGTACAGTTGGCAGTCAAGATTCCCAAATTGGAAAAGAAGGTGGGGAAACGTGACAAGATCTTGCCCAAGTTGGAACATGCGATTAATTTGAGAGATGGTGAAGGGGAAGATTCCTGAGCATCGTAAGGTGCCTAATTTGGATAATCCAAAGTGATGTTGTGTGGTGGGGAGAAGGTGGAGAGTATTCCGGAGTGGATGGAGGAGTTGGAAGAGTTGAATGATGAGATTGGGAGGGAGATTGATCGGATTGAGGAGTTGCAAGAGCAACGAAGAGGGGGGGATGATGGTGAAGATGATGTTGTGAAGTCTTTAGTGCTTGATAAGAAGGTGGGGAGCAGTAGCAATGAAGAAGACGATGAGGATGTGGAGGTTGGAGTGTCCAAAGAGACGACACCCTTACAAAAACACGACAAGGTCATCTGTACCCACGTCCGTATCGGGCACAGTCAACTTGTTATCAGGCACCATCACGGGCACGGCCAACTTGATGTCTGACACAGTCGTATCAGGCGCCACTATGGGTGCAACAATGGTGAAATCAATCATTACAGGTTCCGAAGACGGTGCCCCGCGCAACGCTGCATTTGTCTCCTTTTCCAGTGTGACATATGTCAACCTAGCTAGACAAGCGGTGCACAACAAGGAGGCGTGGTCATGTGTTGCAATGGAGCCTCCACTACCTGAATTGGTCAATTGGAGGAATGTTGGGAAATCCAATCACAGTCGACAAGGCGGTGAACTCCTTAGTTCGGTATTGACATTCCTCCTTTGCATCACTTGGACAGTCCCTGTTGGTTTCTTTGCGTCACTTGGGAATGTTAGTAGATTGACTGAAGTTCTACCATTCCTTGCCGAGCCGGTGCAGAAGTATGATTGGTTTTCCGCGTTGTTGGCACAGCTTGCGCCTCTGATTTTGGTAGCCTTTGTCACATTGCTGCCGCATTTTTGCTTCTCTTCAGCAAGTTGGAGGGCCTTATTGAAGTGGAGTCGATGCAACACCATTCTCTCATGTCGAAGTTGGCGTCTTTTACGATTATTCAGACATTCTTCATCTCTACCATTGCATCGACATTGTTTCGGTCGCTGCAAGGTATTGTACGGAATCCAGCTTCGGTAAGTAGCACATGAAGTTTTGCTGATCTTGTGATGCCGGTGCTGCAACTCTTGTGTCTCACTTCACTCTTTTCTTTTTTCCACACCCATCTCCGACCCACAGGCATTTAGAATTGTTGCCGAAGCCTTGCCAGCCCAAGCAGCCTACCTGATCCAAATTATTAGTAAGTTTTACCAAATTGCAATGATGTTAAATGTTACTGCCCTCGACATGGCTTCTCACTATTCTCCATGTATTTTCTTCACCACATGCAGTCATCCAAAATCTTCTGTCAATGGGCCTCGAACTCCTCCGACTGACACCAGGTGTCACCGATTTGCTTCGACGCATAGTGGCCAAGATGCTTGGTCATAACTTGACCGAAAAGGAACGGAACGAAACATTCCTGGGCTTGCGTTCACTAGATGACCCTTTAGAGTTCTACTTTGGACGTGAGCTGGGTCAAAAGACAGTTCTGATTCAAATGGTCATGTTCGTCTATGTCTGCATGTCGCCAATTACGTCATACTTCACTCTATTCGTCTTTACTGCCCTCGTAATTGGATTTCGCAACCAATTCATCTATATCTATCCCATTGCAAATGATTCCGGTGGTAAACTTTGGATAAGTTTTACAAAGATCTCCATCGTCTGCATGATTGTGGCCGAACTTATTCTCTTTGCAGTCATTCTTCTCAAGGGTGCATTGATTCCTGCATTCCTTTTGCTCCCGTTGATTGCGGCAAGTATCATGTTTGATGCCTACTTCAAAAAGAGACACTTCACTATTACCAAATTCCTTCCTGTTGGAGAGTGTGCTTTAGTGGACAGTCAGAATGAAGGAGATGAGTCGTTGAAGGAGTTGTTGAAAGGGAGCTACCTCCAACCTGCATTGAAGGAAAGGACGAAAGGGGTTTCTACGAACGACAATCCAACAAGTGGAAAGAGTGAGGAAATTGACCATGCCCTCGCCATCGGAGGAACTGGTGAGCAGAGCCGTAGTAGTAGTGGAGAGATTGTCGACGATGACATTTTTTATCAAGCAGTTGACGAAGAAACCTAGGGCAATGCAAGCAGTGAGAGAGAGATGCTCGTAGGGATAGCATGATACATTGTAATTGAATAATATATGTCACTTCATCATTGATTAAAAGTCACTTCTCTTTCAACTTCGACCCCATATCTACCCGCCCATTTACACCTCGGTCACTGGATCACCATCCAATTCGAATGAAGACAATCCAACCGCAGGGCAGAATGCAGGAATGGCAGATTTATACTCTACCACTTCAATCAAGCCGATTGCATCTCCCTTGCTGATAGGCTCAGCATCACAGTTAGCAAGATTATACCACCAAAAGGTTGAGAACGAAGTCGCTCTTTCCAGCCTTGCTTGGACAAAAGAGGTGGGCGGCTGAGATGAGGAGGGCTTGTCTCAACGTCAATTGTGTAAGTGTTCGGTCGGGTGAAAGAAGTATATAATCCATCAAGAAGAGAGAGAGAGAGAGAGAGATATATTAGAGCTGAGCCCCTGTGCCGGCAAAATCAAAACATGGAAAGAAGACACACGTATTCAATACAAATCTTTAATGAAATGTGTCATGAAATAATAGAATCGGGGGGAGCACTCAAAGAATCTAGCACTCGCTTTTCATTTTCACTCCTCAAAGGCAATGAATACTTTTTGAGCTGTTTCTTGGGGACTGGGCAAACTCGCAGTGAGTCCAACTGCAATGGTACTCCTAGTTCCGAGCAGTTAGAGAAAGATGCCCTTGCATGAAGACTTGGTGAGAATGGATAGGGATAGAATATGTACTTGAAATGAATAGGAGTCTTCCTTGGCTTGCTCCTTCATTCCTTGTACCGACAAGGACGCCCACCTCTGATCCACCCTACTCTCCCGCGCGCAACAAGATGGCAAAAAATTCCGATTGAATGACATCATTCCTCTCCTCCTCTCGTAGTTGTGTTTGATGTGTCTAACAATACTCTACTCAACAGATCTCTTTACAATTACACTAGCGTAACACCAGCAAAGTTATTATTCACCAAATATGGCCACTCTAGAAGACTCATCAAATATTATCGCCGCCGCTGACGTCGATCCATCACATCACGACGAGGCAGAACAACAAGATCAAGATGATGACGACGACGATGATAATGAAGAACGCCGAACAAGAATAATGGAACTAGCCCAACAACAACAAATGACTATTCAGCTTTTAGATGAGGTGGTTGCAAATCAACGTAATTTGCAGGAGAATTTGGAGGGCAATCGATTGAGGCGCAGGAGGCAGCAACTTGATGTTAATGATGGATTGGGGGGACATGCAGAACATCAGTTGCTTGAAGAAGAGGGACAACCGCCTGCGAATAATGATAATATTATACACAGGAGGCAGCAGCAGCAGGCACCAAATAACCCAATGCATCATCATCATCATCATCGTGAGGGGGGAAGTCTGTTTACTGTGACACAAATCTACTTCATTGTTAGTGCACTATTCGCATTTTTAGCAGTGGTCACTTCCCCTTCTAACATTGGAATGAGTGCACCTCTGTTTTCGAAATTGCACTATTCTTTTGATAAGACCGTCGTAAAGAGAGGTGACGTAGCTAGCAACAATCATGTGGTTGAAACGACTGTTGTGAAAAAACACGGAGGGGGAGTTGATGATAATCTTTCGAAAGGAACAGATTCGGATGGTGCTGTTGGAAATAATCAAGATTTCTTTCACCCACCCTCATGGCATCATCAGCAGCGAACCATAAAGTCGCCCGATTCAGAGCGGTCACCTAAGAAGGGGAAGAAGACATCATCTACTTCCGACAACGTGGCATGGGAGGAGTTACTTACCGAGGCCTTCGAGAATATTCGAGACCATTACAAAGATCAATATCTAATATTGCAAAATTTCTGGATGTATGGCACGCTGTCGAATTTGTCCGACCCATTGGCGGCAGCAACAGGTAGTCACCGAGAGGAAGATCGGTATGTGTGGTCTATCTTCCCTTGGACCTGGTGGGGAAGAAATAGCCATTTGAAGAAGAACGAAGATTCGAACAAATCGATGAAAAGCGGGATCTCCAAGGGCAAGACGTTTTCTCTCTTCTCTATTGCGATGAATGTTATCGATCCGCATGCAGCCTCGGAAGAAAAGGCAGCATCATCAACTGACACATCATCAGGAGCATCACGAAGTGGAGAAGAGGAGAAGAAAGAAACATCTTCTGCTGTCAGCCTTGCTGAGAAAATACTATCTTCCACACCAAGGTTGATTGCAATTGCAAATCTGCTTCTTGCACTTGTATATCTTTTCCATGCGGCTTTAGCTGATTTGTTCTTGGGGACGTCAAATGTTGATCAAACACGACAACAACAACATCAACAGGGCAATACTGCTGACGATCAAATTCGTCGTCAACGGCGTGCGGGACGTGAACGATTAGGTGGATATCTCTTATTCAAACTCCTTCTTATATCATCGGTTCTTGACCCTGGCACGGAAGATCTCCTCATACTATTCTCATGGTACATGGTATTATCATTCCTTCGTAGTTTGACACATCTTGCCGGCTCCACCGCCAGTCGCGCTTCTCAGAGTGGTCAACCTCCCCATCCTGGGGCACTTCGTCTTTTGATTGCAGTACTTATTTGTGACGTTGTTGCAGCCACGGCGTGTATCGTACTCTTCCGTGGAGCAGGGTGGCATATGCTATTGCTGTTAACCTGCGATTGTGCTCTAGTGGCGGCAGATGCAATGGCACACATTGTGAAGTATTTTGGATCGACTATGGAAGAGAGGCATCGTAGCCGAAATTCTTCTTTGGAGGAGGAACTTGCCAGTCTTCGTAGGAGGAGTAGGGAGCGTTTGGAGCAGTATCGGGATGACTTAATGTTAGCGGAGAGCGAGTATGTCAACGAGGCTGAGTTCGATGTCTCAATGTTGCCGATTAGACGTCGGTCGAGGTTGGAACGTATGGAATCTGACGTGGTGAGGTTAGAACGCGAGATTGAAGAGAGAGAACTTTTGCACACGAGACGTATGAAGATTGCCGATGTAGCTGTATTTGTATTTGAGATGTCTGCTCTCATTTTGACAATGGCACACTTCATGCATATTTGGGCGTGGCATGGTGCTTCTTTTGGGTTGGTGGATTTCGTGTTAGCTTTGCATTTGCACTCAACAATATCTATCATTGGGAAGAAGGTGAGTTAAGCCAATATCATAGGGTACTATCTTTCGCTTGTGATCTTGAGGGCGTTGCTGTTGCTAACTTCTATCTTCTCAAACCACTTGACTGCAGATTGCTGAACGAAGAAGCGCTTATCGCATCGGAGCTCAACTAAGTAGCCACTTCAAAGATGCTAGTGACCTTGATATTCGGAAAGCCTCTGCCGCAGGCGATGTCTGCTGTATATGTCTCAACAGCATGGCAATAGGAAATGTGAAAAAAGTGGGGTGTGGTCATCTTTTTCACACACATTGTCTTCGAGAAGTCGTTGAGAGAGAGCGGTCTATTCAGGTGGCGAGATGTCCACTCTGCCGTGCGAATTTGATCACCGGTAGGCAAATAATCGGCGGTGGCAGTGGAACAGGGAACAATAATACTGTGAATGAGACTAGACAAGAAGCCCAACCCAATGCGCAAGTGCAGAACCATACTCAATTGAACCCTGTTGATACGTCCTTGTTAAGATTTTCAACTGAAGGTTGGCTTCCATCCTGGATTCCAGTGCCAGCATTCTCGTTTGAGGTCGTCCGGAGAGAGACACCTGTCATTGTTGACCGAAACCCAAATCCTGGAGGATGGCAGCGTTTCTTTCGAAGAGGTGGCCAAGTAGAAGTAAATGATGATGGTACTGACCAAGCACAGCCCCAAGAGCAGCAACAACAACAGCAGGAGGAGGAGGAGCAAGGCCAAACTTCGTTTTGGAGGAGGCTCCTTATCTTACTTGGTGCCATCCCCATGTCTCCAGAAGAAGAAGCGATTGCAATGGAACAACTTGTGGACATGTTCCCACAGTACGAGCGCAGTGATCTTTTGAGAGAGCTAAGGGCAAGAAGGTCGGCTGAAGCTGTAGTGGAGTCCGTCCTGCTGGGAGTCTTCTCGGGTGTTGCGAGAGGAGGTTAATAATTGGGACGTCCTCTGGATGGAGAGGTATCATAACCATCAGACGGCAGGGCCCAGTCTTGTTCGTCGTCGTCGACCTACTTATCTACATACCTAAGTAAGACCTCAAACTACGTAAGTTCAAGTGCAAAATCCATCTGCACCAACCCGACATTTGTGTGTACATGGACTAAACACAGGGTTTACTTCAAAACATAGTTAAATTACTAGTGTAAAACATACCCTGTTTAGTAGGTCTCCGTTCACATAAATGTCGGGTTGGTGCTGGTATGATATGTCACACTTCTGTTTCTCAAAAGCCTTGATGGACGGCCGCGCGCGCAGCTAGCGCGTAGTGATCTGCGAACCCGACAGAACTTTAAAAGTAGGCGTTGCTGAGTACCACATCCACTTCTTGAGATTTACTCCCGTTACGACATAATTTGAGAAAAGCGTGTCGAGGTTCGCAATAAACGGGTATTGTCTGTTCGTATGCGTGTAAAAGGATCTCACAAGATGTACAAAACAGTCTTGAAGGGATCATAAATTTTCAAGAGAGGTCGATGCAACCGAAGAAGAAGAATCACACCCATCATGGCTTCCAACGACGATACTCAGGACACCCTCAGCAGCCTCCCATCCAACCAAGAAGGACGTGATGACCAAGAACAAGAAGGAAAAGAAGGCAAGCCGAATGATGCGGCTGCCGATGCCCCTGCCAAGGAAGGTAGCCGCGCAAACGACGCTCCAGTAGCATCCACCGTGACCGTGACAATAATGGCAGCAACATTCTCAAGCGTCGCCGTCACAACAATCCGCGCCCACGCAATCTCCCAGAGGCACGTTTGATTCAAGAAAACAATGAGTGGGCCTACATCTCTGAGCGCGAAGAGGATGAGAAAGAGTATCTCCCAGTGGCAACTCGAAGGAGAGGCAACGGCGAAGTAGTGCGTAGGTTGCACCAGCAACAGCAACAGCAGATTTGGCAACAAGAGCAGCAGTGGGCAACGAAGATTGAGGATGCAAAGAATGATGCTTCGGCTTTGTCTATGTTCGCTGCCAAGAAACGTAATGCTAGGTGTCATTGTTTCAATTGTTGGTAGATAGCAAATATATTTAAGACTCTAGAGAGAGGCTATACCGTGTTATGTTTATCATTGATTTTCGTCCTAGTGTGCAAGAGCTATCTCTCTCGACTGCCTCAATACGTTCGTGGCACCCTACCAAGACATCAACCCTCGTCTACTTCGAGTCTGTCCATCAAACTACAACTACTCCCTTCTTGTGGAACACAGACAGGAGTACAAAAGAGGAAACAGCGCTTCAAACTCATCCATACGGTTCCTAAGTATGCTCATCATACAACTTATTCGGAATGAAGGAGACTGAGTATGTACAACTTACATACATATTGTGCTGCCTTTGCTTGGAACACTGATCTGAGAATCTGAGAACCCGGAGAAACACTTTTTTAAGCGTAAGCAGCTGTGAGTACCATACTTATTCACCTGTGAGTGTCTCATCAACTTTCTAGTTAGGAGGGGTTATCCACAATGGTAGGATGCTTACTCGTACGTTCATACACGTTACGACATTTTTGATATGAGAACTCAAGAATTCGAGATCGAATCGAGAGAAGATATTCAAAGACACCGCTGCAACCCGAGGTGCTGCCACACTCGACATTGCCTGTAGCAGGTGATAAGGATTAGTGATAATTCATCTGTTAAACAAAATTATGGCAGATTCTACAGCTACTCGCTCCCTTTAGAGGAGGAGTCCCGACACAGCGAGTTCAAATACTCCCCTCAAGCTAGCTCCCGCATGGTGCTAGATTGCCTGGTCACCGCTGTCTTCTTACCATCTATACAATATATACAATACGATCCAAGTCGATTCCAAAATCTCCCGAAAGCCACCCTAACCTCACATAGAGGGGGATGAGTTCACCGAAGTTAATCTCACCCCAACCGAATGGCCGACACAGCTTGCATCAGAGGCTGATTGCCTTAGACGGCCTTTAAGTGTTCGGTTTCGGCGTTGCCGCGTAATCCCTAATCACTCATTTGCTCTTTCTAAAAATGTGTTGTAGTATCTTCTTGACAAAACCATTCCTCTTCTCTCCCGCAGTCATTGGCTTTGTTAATAAATCAGCGATGTTGTCGTGTGTATTGATATACGCCGTAATCCATTCACCACGAGCAACTCCTTCACGAACCAGATGGTAGGCTACCGCAGCACATTTCTTCTTCAAGACCGAACCAGGGTTTGTTGTATTAGCAAGCACACTCTGATTATCCCCGAAGATGTATGCTGGACCTTCCACCCGAATCCCCATCATTCTGAGCCTGTACCTCAACGCACGAATGTATTCAGTAGCTTCCTTCATCGCGGTGAATTCCGCCTGGTATGTCGAACTCTCGACACTCCCCTGTCTCTTGGAATACCAAAATACAGGAGCATTATTCAAGTAGACAATAAAACCAGTGCGAGACTTCCTCGTGACAGTATCACCAGCATGATCGGCATCAACAAAGCATCGGATGACAAAAGGCTTCCCCCGTGGCTCAGGCATATCAGGAGGCATTACCTCCGTCCTATCCTGCTCTGACATGGTGGAAAATGTCCAATCCTGCTTCTTGAAGATATCATCATTTATATGCGGTTCAGTAGGATCATAAATCATCTCGGCATTGTGATACTTACCCAAATATGAGAACAAATGAAACAAGCATTCCAAATGACCTTCCCTCGGCAGAGCCAGATGACTGCTCATCATAGACACCTCCAAACAAATATCCACACGACCTAGCTCGACGATCCAACGCAAGATTCCAATAAGTGATTGATAGTAAGATGCTTCGTCCGGGCCCAACTCTCTGCTAACATCAATCTCAGGTCTATATCCAGATTTGAATGGAGCCTCAGCCTTGTTAGGTAAGTTGCGATTCTTCTTCGCCAACCAAGCCTTGACATTATCAACTGCTGACTGAACGTATTGACTGGAGCTAAAAGCCCAGCACTTGACGCCATTATCCAATTCAACCTCTCGACACTTACCACCGAGATAAAGTGATGGCTTCCCAATTGAGTCTTCCTTTAATTGCCAATGTTTTCCAATCTCATTTCGCAGCACCGCCTCGGGATTCTCAGAGATTACCAGCACGTCATCAACATACAATAATACATATTCCATGTACTCGGTGCCATCACTCTTCCTCGCTGGACGATACCACACATCAGAGTCAGCCTTCGACGACTTGAAGCCCAAAGAGTCCATACATTTCCTAAGATGAAGCCAGAAGTCCCTTCCACTTACCCTACCACCGTAGATTGCTCGCTTGACCTCGGCATACTTACCTTCATTCTCAATTCCAAATATAGTGACTTTCACTCGTTGGTGCTTGAAGATAAGCATTCTTGATGTCTCCCGCCATCACAGGTAGCCCCATCATTGCTGCATAAGTGAATGCAATACGAACACTCTCACGGCTAACAACACCAGCATAGTTCGCAGTAGTTGGTTGAGGCGTTTTATGGCCATCAAGAACCCACCGAGCTTTCCTTCTAAAGTCCATCTTCACGTCGAAAATAACGTGGCCACTAGTCTTGGTAAATCCTGGCTTGGGAGCCTCCCCATTCCTGAGGAATTTGACTGCCGTTCCAATAGAATTCATCTCCAATGCCAGCGCTTGTTGCCACATACTATTGCCATTTTCACGATCAATGCGGAATGCATCTTCTACTGATTGCGGAACTTCAATGCCATATTTGTGTGTCTTGCGTCTTGCTCTGCTCTTCACTGCCGCAATAATCCTGGCCTTCTTCCTTAGCGTATATGGAACCCACCATTGAAAAGCAACTTCATCAACCAAATTTCTCGCAGTGACATACTCAGCAACATCCACAGGATTGGTTTCTTTCAGATCACTCAATTGCATCCATTGCTTGCGACCATTAGTATATTCAACGAGGAATTTCCAGCCTACAGTAGACTGACGAAGTTTCTTCTGACCATTACGTGTTGTGACATGCATCTTTCCTCTCGGGACAGCATTCCCTTCACGACGGTGGTCCAATATCTTCTTCACTCGTTCAGAATAATGACCTTCATGATCTTCGACTTGCTCAATAACATTCTGCGCAATCAAGTTCGCACCATACTGCTCAATGTGTCCGTCAGGAAACTCAATGTCATAGATGATTGTGTTCAGGCTAGGATCGTCGTCATAGATACCCGTGGATTTACCCTCGGCATCAACGCTCTTCCTCAGTACTTTGCACAAACGTTGTCCATCCTCCCCTTGGGGCATTAAGACTTCTATTCCAATCATTAAATCCGTCAGCGACCTATCAGTCATGGGTTCACCTTGTGCATTGCAAATGTCCGCTACCGGGATATGGTATTGTCTTAAAGCCTCATCGACAAGCACTGCAAGAGTCTCAGCCTGGCCATCTTCAGATTGATGCCAACCTCTCATTTCATTGGGATCTTCGAGCCAATTCTCTAATAAGTCTTCCTGTGTTTCCTCTTCAATTGTTGGTAGCTCAACTACACCAGCAGGAGGAAGATTTACTGCATCACCAAATTTGCGCCGAATATTGTTCATGAAAAGAAGTCGTTTGTCGCGTTCTACCTCATTCGTCACGGATAACTCATGAGGATGTAGGCGCCTTAGCGTCCTAAGTGGTACTACCTTACCAGATTGTTTCAATACCCATTGCGCCATCTCATTTCCATGATCCTTGGCCGGCCCTAAACACCTCCCCAGCACTGAAAGTGCATGAGGAAATTTATGCAACGAAGAGTTCCTGTCCTCCAAACAATAGACCCACTCAAACCAACCAAAAGTGGCAATATTACTGATATCTGCGGGCGCATGTGTGGTTGCCGTGTATGGATTTAGGCCGCCGAGCTTGTGTGTGCTCCTAGCAGTAAGGTTCATTATTTGTACCCTACGCTCAAGGCAGTAGTCCCAAAATACCATGGGGGCGTTACTATCACGAAGATCCGCACGCACACCACTCTTTAACAAACCAATGAATCGCTCCGCCAGATTTGCCCACTGCGTACCTCTTTCCAATACTCTCAAAGTGGTCCCAACCTCGTATAAGAACCTACGCACCTCATTAGATGTTTGAGATCGATGAGGGTCGCAGACGAGTCTGTCAGGAACGCCAACTTCTTTACAGAAAGCCTTCAACGCTGCCATGTATTCAGCACCACTGATCCCTCTCATGAGGAAACAGAAGACGAAGCCCTTGTCAGATACGAAGACCTGGACGCAGGTATATCCTCTAGTGCTCTTTGCTTTACCAGTGACAAACATTGTATCGGAATAGAAGACGGTGTCGATGAATCTTTTGTAACGTAGTGCTCTATCATTTGTAGGAAACTCTCTTGATAACGAAGTGTTTGCTGTATTTCTTCCTAGTTGTGTTGTTTGTTCAATTTTCTGTTGTGCATCCTCCTCTGAGATTCGCCATATCTTTGATAATCTTTCGGCCGAAATTCCAGCAGGATCACCAGACGCCAACGCACTAAAAGTTCCAGCTGCCGCCGATAGGATGGCTTCAAAATCATTAATAAACAGGTCATTGAAATCACTACCTGCCGTATCTGTGCTGCCAGCGGCAATGCCATACGCAGTAGCTATGTCCAAAGATTCCAAGGCATCGGCTAGTTCGTCTTCAAGTAGACAACTATCAATAGCACCGACTGTACGAGCAATATGATCATCCATTACCCCTAGATATCTGGAATCCTCTTCAGGAGTTCCATCGTTCATCACTTGTGTAGAGCAGAAATTGTGCTCGATCATCTCATCGTATTCTTGGATGGTAGTTGCTTGCATGTAAGTAGCTTGGATATTACCTGCATGCCAACTCAGGTCCTCATCAACTTCAATTAAATGTGGACGTTCCCTCATACTAGGTAGCCGATCATTCCTCAGCTCACCCCGATGGTTAAGGAAACAGGCCTCTTCTTCCGCATAGACCCCATCATATGGGTCCCACTCCCGCCCTTTGGGAGATGCATAGACTACCGGATAATCACTCCAATCCTCAAGCTCTCTAGGTGCAATGGCCCGACATTTGAAATAGGAAAAGATGCCATTCAGCTTCAAGTGGATCCTCATCTTGGTTCTGGGGTCGAATATTGTATGTGTTGATAGGTCAGGGTCATGAGAGTGTATCTTAGGCATGTCATTCACGAGCAGTCCAGCTTCCCTTAAGAGGAACGGTGGAATCAAGTGATGGCTCATTGACGGGATGTAAAGAGCATTGTACATCACCAAGAAATATGACTCTCCACTACCATACGGGTTATCAAACACGACGACCGCATCCACCACAGGAATGTTGTTTAATGATCCCACTGAATCTGCAAATGCATTGACTCTAACAGTCCTCCCAGTTCGTCTTAGTACCGTGCAATGTTTTCCCAGACATATCATGTTGGCGTGTGAATCTAATTCGGCTTGACTTCCGGGCTGATAACTGGAACCTCTGGCCTTTCTTGTGCTGCTGACGTCTACTGCAGCTAGTATCGAACTAAGCATACAATCGCCACCACGCAACGCCGAGAGATCATAAATATTCTCACTATCCTCCATAGTATCATCAGGAGATAGTCAATCATTCCTCTTTCCAGACAATCTTTCAGTTATTTGTTTCAATATAGATGTAGCACCAACCGTCTGAGCAGCGCTGATGTCGCTTTCAATCTGTGCGTCTACTGTAGGATCATTTGCAGTTGTGGGCGTTGGGTTTTGTTCAGCATTACTAGTCGATACCTCAGCAACACGAGGCGTGTCATCAATCTCCCCTGTCGATGGCGGAGCCACCGTCACGGAGCCAACGACACCTGGCGCCTGTACCTTCTCCTGGCCTTTACCGCCAGTAAGGACGCTGAGTATGCTAGCAATCTGAGCCACGGACTGCTGTAACACAGACACTTCTGCGGCCGAGACACCCGCTGCACCACCACCTCCCCCATTTCTATCCCTCCTATCTTGGGCCGCCTTGCGACGATCAGGGAATCCTTGTGTAGCACGCCACTGATTTAACTCACTACGTTGGGCATGTGTCAGTTTGGCATACTCGGCAGGAGTATGCCAGCGGAGCTCAATTCCAGATTTTCCCATGCCCCCATTCAGTTTCAGCATCTTATCAAACTGGTGCCGTGCAGCCTGGCTGTGTAGCCTGTTCTGGAGCTAATAGGACAGACAGAGAGCTGCAATGCGGGCCCTCGGGGCCTTATTTGGTATATCTGCTGCTTTTACTTTGTTAGGTTATTTTTCAGGGTTACCCTACTATAAAGTTGCTCTGCAATGCTTTGTGTGTTGTTTCTTGCTCTTCTGTCACTTTGTCTCTTTTCTCACTTGCTGTGCGCGCCTGTTCTATTTTGAAAATAAGACAGCCATCTTCAAAAATCTGCTTTGAAAATAAGACAGCCATCTTCAAAAATCTGCTTTGAAAATAAGACAGCCACCTACCTACCTACCTACCTACCCACCTTCAAAAATCTATTTTGCAAATAAGACAGCCATCTTCAAAAATCCATATTGCAAATAAGACAGCCATCTTCAAATCAAATTGACCAGAATTTTTTCAAATTGACCAAATGACCGATCCGGTCATTTTGTTTCTTTTCTCTTGCACAGCTTCTCTGCAGGATGAACGCACACTCAGCACTGTGAGAACCATATGAATTAGTTTTGCACTTTCTTGCAATGACAATTTAGCTCAAACTCGGGCGCGTCTAGAGCATACCTGGTATTTTTTTACATAGGAACCCATACAAAATCAATTCCTACTGTGTAGCCGGTATGGTCTAAAGGGCCTCTACGTGTTACACAGGAAATGTTTCTTCCTAAATCCTTCGTATACTATTCCTATGTAGGCTCCTGTAGAAATATCTGGCCTCACTTAGCCTCATTTGCTCACCATAGAATTGAGGGCACCTCCGGCACCCCGGAATTACGCTTCACGCAATCTATCCGGGGCCCCGAGGGCCGATTAAACTCCTTGTCGGATAAACCCTTAGGCTTCTTGGACTTATGGCCACCGCCGCCACCACCGCCACCATATGAAGTGCCATTGACGCCAGAGACGTCACCTTCTGCAAAACGTGCCTTACGCTTGCCTTTGGCATTCTTCCCTTCGTAGTCAGTCTTAGCCAAATAAATCGCAGTCTTCTCCCAGTCCTCCATATAGGTATCATCATCCTTGATGTTATTAATTCTGATGCACAACTGCGTGTCTTTGGAGGTAATGCCTGCAAGCAACCATCCAACACGTGTGCGGGCAGAGTAATCCTGAAGAGGGCAATGCTCTTGCGATTGTGTATAGTTTGCGAACTGACGACGATGTTTATCAAGGTACTTCGTGAGGTCACCTGATTCCGGACCTTCCCATTTAGCAGAGCGCAAGTAGTTGATACAGTCATGTCCAGCTTTCTCGTGATGTACGTCAGTGCATTGTGTCTCTTGCAATCTGTCCCAGAAACCAAGGCCATCTCGCGTTTGCTCGAAGTCCTCACATTGGGATGCAACACTGGTACCTACAAAGCTTTCAACTAGAATCTTGTACAGCAGCTCATTATCAGCTTGGGCGTTCGGCGTCGTCTTCGAAACACGGGCACGGATCTCATCAGAGAGACGAGTGTGAGGCGGCGCAAAATGACGGCCCTCAACAAATCCCGGTGCATCCACAGGAGCAGTGTCATCACGTAAAGTATCAGGGCATACCATGTAATACAAAGGGCAGGTCTGGGATCCGAAAGTCGAGCGCAAGTAATCAATCATGTTGAGAACATGGCGTGGCATCCCCACGGATGATTTGTACTTCGGTACTACTCCCCTATCCTTCGCTGCCAAAGACTTCAACGCCACCCACTCATTGCCAAAGGTTTGAACGGTCTCCCAACGGATACTATCCCAATCAATGTCACGACGGACCAAAGATAGGTAGTTAACCACGTTGACCATTTTCTTTAGCCTCAATACAGAGCGGTGCGTCAAGCGGAAACTAGGCAGGGCTCGGGCACGACTGTCGGTGGTGCGAGCAGAGATGGTGTAGTTGATAGAATCAATGTCTTCTTCAGACATACCAAGTAGATCAGAGGGAGAACGGACTTCTACCATGAATGCGGCGAGGGTGTGCTCGTTGGTGATGTCTAATCCGGAGATGGAGTGGCCAAACCAGAGCTGGAGCTGCTCCTCGGTGAGCGAGCTCGTCGGTTGATAAACACAAGAGGAATACGTAGATGTGATGAGCATGGTTATTCTGTTGTTGATTGTAGGAACGATGTTAATGTTTGTGAGTGCAAAGTGTGAAGGGAACAAATCATGTCGAAGAGCAAAGCAAAATTCAGATCTCGCCGAAATTGTGGTACGAGAAAAGAGAACCTCTTCGCCAATTTTGTGGGAAAGGTTATGCTCAACGCGCGAAAATTTGATGTACGACAATCGCCAAAGATGAAAACCCAACGGTCGGCCGTTGAATTTCATGTTTCTCCACTATCGGATGCCCATCTCAGGATAAGCCATCTAGAGAGATACGCTGCTTGAGTGTGATGTCTGCAAGGCTTGTTGGGCAGGTCTAAGGGCTTATCATGCCGCTTCACTAGCATTGTGGATGATTCCCTACTGCCGCACCACGTTGCCCCGCCGTCTTTGGTCATAAATGCGGGCTCGGTGGCTATGTTGTCCTCCTTAGGGCGATAAGAACTGGTGTTGGGTATATGAGGTAGCTAGTCTCACACCCTGTATCATCAGAGTGATACGCACAAGCAATATTGGTTGTTTCTCCGTCCATGGAACGGGGCTGTGCCAATGGGGCCGCTGCTCAGTCCCAATAGAGCAAAATGATTATACCATCGGCGGCGCCCATAGAATGGTTTAAAGATATTCATTACAAAATACATGTCTACTATTTTGCTGTGAGCTTTTATATCCCTAGGGTCGGCACATTATGACTTATGACCGATTGTCCTCTTCCCGTGTGCATGCACACGAGGCTGCTGATCTTATTATCCAAGCAGAGCTCTCTGTTTATACTCCTCTATGCTTAGGAGTTTCGCACTCAACACTATCTCAAGCGGTCGGACTGTCGACCTCGATCTGTCATATTATGCATGTGAGATTGCCTTCGCCTCAGCGTTGCATCTCAAACCACAGCCGCAATCCAATTACGGATGGTTGGGTCTGATAAACTATTCAAAGACACCGCTGCAACCCGAGGTGCTGCCACACTCGACATTGCCTGTAGCAGGTGATAAGGATTAGTGATAATTCATCTGTTAAACAAAATTATGGCAGATTCTACAGCTACTCGCTCCCTTTAGCGGAGGAGTCCCGACACAGCGAGTTCAAATAAAGACCTCAATCGGTTCGCAGCTTTTACCATGTATGTACAATACTTGAACCTATCTATTGTATGCCACGCACTGCCGTGCGTGTGCCTGTTGTTCTCACTTACTTCTCATACTCTTCCTCATTCCTTCCAACGTGTTACTTATTTGTTGGTCGGTAGAATCTTATTGATCCCTTACTTGCTCTCTAGAGCTATTAGAGGCGATAGCTTGCCCACTACATAACGATAACGCTATCTCCAGAAACAGAAATTAAAGTGCAGCAATCGTACTCAAAGAGAGGAAGACACAAACACACCGAAAACCCGAAGCAGAAGAAGAAGAATCTCATCTCATCATGACTTCCACTTCCAACGACGACACTCATGATACCCTCAGCGGCCTCCCATCCCACCAAGGAGGATGCGACCAAGAACAAGAAGGAAAAGGTGAAGAAGGAGAAGGCAAGCCGAATGATGCCACTGCCGATGCCCCTGCCAAGGAAGAGGAAGGTGAAGGCCACCAACGACATTCCAACAACATCCACTGTGACCGTGACAATAATGGCACCAACTTTCCCAAGCCTCATCGTAACAGCAATCCGCACAAACGCAATATCAATATCCCACCGGAGTGTACCTACATATCTGTCTCTGAACACGACGAGGATGAGAAAGAGTATTTTCTGAGGAGGAGGAGCGAATTAGTGAATAGGTTGAAAGAGCGGATTTGGCAACTAGAGATAGAGCTGGCGACGAAGATTGAGAAAGCAAAGAATGAGCCTCATCTTCGTGGAACCGTCATGCAAGATGTCAGCAAAATTCGGTAGATAGTAGTCATTGAACATGTACAGAGAGACTACAGTGGTCACGGGCAAGGGTACTACATTTAAAGTTGACCATGGTATTATTTGTCAGTAACTCTCGTCCTCTTTTTCTTTAGCGTGCATAAGATGGCTCTCTCGGCATTCGTATTCTCCATTATCTCGCCAACTAAAGCATCTCAACAAGGCTCATCAACACTCTAGCTGAAGGTGAAGGGGTGTTGGTGAGGTACCTCCCTTTTGATGCCCTTGCATCAGCGCATCACAACGGAATCAACTCAAAGAGTCATGTACGATACATAAATAACAAATACTACTCAACTCTGAACAACGTCAAAGCTTGACAAACAACCAATCATCAAAACCAAAGTAGTGCTGTTGATCCGTATCAGGCGACATTGAATTTCATTATTCTCACATCACTAACAAGCCACAACGGAGCACCTTCTACACCTACAATAACAACTTGTGCGGTGGCGGTGTCAGACATCTATGTTGAATAGTCTCACTCCGATCGGCAAAGTCACAAAAAGAAGCTTGAGATATCGTACTGCAAATCGGAGTGATGCGCTCCGGTAGTTTTCCTGCTTCCAATGGCAGCTGTAGCTGTAGTAGAAATCATAGACAAAGAATAAAACAACACTCAGATAGAATGCGTCAAATGATGGAGAGAGTCAACCAAATAGAGCTAGTCAAGTATTGTACTCAGACATGATACTATATCAAAAATTGCAACGCCTCAAAAAGGGGCTTGTCGCTTTCGTATCAATGAAACATACTACGTAGACGACATTGCTGCTTTCTTTCACCCGAGAAGAGATCTCAACATTGGATTACTATCATCCAAAGCACTTCCCACAGTCCGACTACTTCATGATATTGAGATTGATTCAGGGCCACATCAATTGCTGACTTCAACCTCGGACTCTCAGATGCAATCTACACTACAGATAAAGATAATCACCAGTTAGATTTCTGAAGAGAGATAATACTTGAATTGTGATGAGACGAAGGCTGCTTCCGTGAGCGATGGAACCTTCGCCACATTCTTCAATGCTCTATTCGAATATCTAGGGACTCATACATATCCATTTTAAGCTCACCAACGTCTGTGACATTGGATTAGAATGAATAAGCAAACCGGCTTTGGAGCTATGTGAGGAAGTTCTTCTAAACACGAAATACATACCAACATCTTGCTATGGGGCGTAGAAAGTTGGGCTCTTCATGCTGATCATATCAAGAAGCTACAAATTTGGGTAAACAGGATGATTAGTGTCCCAAGTCAAATACGAGACATTTCTGAGGCTTAGGCTGAGGCTGAGGCTTAGGCTGAGGCTGAGGCTGAGGCTGAGGAAGAATTGGAATTGTGATTGTGGGAACGCTTCCAACACCCCAGTGTGCAAATTATGAGTCGATTCTCGAGGATGCAATTCTTGGGGAAGGCTTGCAGTAATTGCCTACTTCTCCAGCACCAGCACGCCAATGCTTTCGCTAAGTAACTCAACTCGGGTGCAAGAGAAAAAGTGACGACAACGCTCTCGGTACCGGTACGACACAGGGGAGGAAAGATGAGAAAAACGTATCTTTTTTAGAAGGTGGATGGTGGATGGAGAGAACAGAGAACACAGAACGAGCTAAGTACTGCTCATTAATCTACTATCACGAGTGTAGAGGTACTTGGAGACATGGCGAAGAAAGATGCGATAAGACTGCCAACCATAATAGCGAGGAGTATCATCATCCTCTTCTTCGTTATTTGCTGCACCTACACCTCCACCTGTTTTGCCGATGCATTTCAAAGTAGTGGATCCATCCGCTTCTCATCGCTCGTCGATCGGAACCCATCACGAACGATTATCCGAGCAATAAATTCTTCCTCATCCACAACGCTATTCTCTTCACGTAACTTTGATCTCGACAGTAACGATAGAGCACAGCCCACACGGATCGAACGCACTGAGGATGAACGTGCCTACATTGAAAGTGTGCTTAGAACAAATGTTCTTTTCCAAGATGTGGTCCGACAGGGCTCTCTAATCGATCTGGCATCCGCATTTGACAGAGTCGAATACAAAAAGGGAGATACAATATTCTCCCAGGGGGACACCGATAAAGATTATATGTTAATTCTCGAAGAGGGAGAGTGCTCAATTACAATTGATGGGGAAGAGATTCCAGGCATTTATGGCACGATGAGGCCGCCTGCAATGGTAGGTGAATTGGCACTACTTATGGATAAAGATCGTGCAGCTACAGTAATAGCAAAGACGAATGTTGTGGCCTTCCGTCTTGATCGTGCGTCTTTCAAGTATTTCATGACAGGACCGCTCGTGAAAGCGGAGGATATCAAGACTGAGATACGCAACATTGATCATGTGATTGATCAAATTAGCGGAGTGAAAAAGCGTTATGGGGGAGATATTATTCGGCAATTTAAGCCGAGCCGTCGCTGGTTGTGGGGGCGATGGCATGGTACCATTCTCCAGCAAGCATGGAAGGCAGCTGCTACAAGCATGCTGGTATCTACTTGTTTTGTCGCCGCTATTCGGTTCTTTTGTCGTCCGTCTTGGGCTCCTGGACAAATCCCGGACCCCAACTTTCCAATTGTTTCGAGGCTCGTTCCCTTGGCAAAGCTTTGGCATTATTTGATGAGTATTACAACCTTTATTTTGACGTTCTTTTTGAGTCAAGCATACACTCTGTGGAGGAACATGTATGATACAACGAGAAAAATCCAAGGAAGAATTAACGACATTGGATTATTGGTTGCATCTACAGTGGAACGAGATGATCAAGGCAAGTACACAAAAAGGGGAGAGAATCTCTTGGACGATATTGGGAATTATTCTCGCCTCTTTCATTTGTTTTGCTGGGCAAAGTACTCTAAGAAGTTCCAGGTCCTTTCTACAAGCAGAGGAATGAGCAGAATGCTCAGTCGTGGGATAATGAGCCGAACAGAATACAATACTTTGACAAGTCTGAGCTCCAGCAATGGTGGCCCTCACAACGCATGCCTAACATGGATACTGGTAAAATGTCTAACAGCAATGAAAGACAACACTCTCCCTAACGATCATGCTCTCCGAGACTTGCTATTTCGTAAAATGTGTGGTACGTGCTTGGCAGCTATTTATTCTATTCGGCTAGGATCATACTTTGTGATTGACAACTCTTGCACTCAACACCCTTTCTTCTGCTTCAACAGATCTTCGTGGTACTTTCGCAGGTATAGGCGATCAGCTAGATGGACGCATCCCATTGGCATACGCACATTTCGTCCAGGTTCTTGTGGATAGCTTCCTATTGATAGCTCCTTTTGCATTATACTCTGAGCTAGGTATTTGGAGTATCCCCGCGGTGGGTTTGCTGACTCTATTCTACGCTGGACTTTTGGATCTAGCAAAGATTCTTTTGGATCCACTTGATAACGATGAGTTCTATGATGCACCAGTGAATTTTGATATAGGAGTCCTCATCAGAGAAAGTAACGCTGGAAGTACTCGTTGGAAGTATTCAGCGGAGATGTTACCATTTTCAACAAACTTTGAAAGCTGAATAAGCATCTGATACATAGCTAGGTCTGCTCAGATTCAGTGAAGAAATAGTAACTTTGCGAAATGTGTTGGTTGAGGTAGCGTCATAAAATATTGTATGTGTTACACATGGGTGTCAACTAAAAAAACACATCATCAGAAATAAATCAGAAATTTCTATTCTGTCATGCTACATGCCGCCTCACCATGACATTGCTTCTTCTTGCCATTATTTGTTGCAACAACGATCATTCAATAATAGCCTCCCCATCATGTTCTCTAAATTTGCCAACAAGATTGGCCTGTTCGATATTCTTGCGCCGGTTAAATCGAGACGATCAAGCAAAGACTCCGAAGATGATTCCACCACAATTGCCAACAGCTACTCAGACGATAATCAAATGAAGCGGAAGCGTCTTGATGCACAACTTAAAGCGGAGAAAGAAGCGGAAGCACGAGGTCCAAAATTCTTTGCCAAGAAGCAACGTGTTCGTTACCTCAATAAAATGACAAATGCCGTCTGTGATGCGGTCGTGGTTGGGGTTCATTATGACGATGGGCCGGATAAACCATATTATACAATTAAATACAAAAAACAATGTGAGGAAACATTGGACGATGGGTCGAAGAAGACGACTGTTAGAGAAGTAGAGAAGCAAACAAATCCAGATAGACTTTCACGCGTGCCATGGGACGAAGATAAATCTTGGAAGGTGTTGCAATAAGAAATAATATTGCACTTCTGCGAAGGAGAGAAAAAGCTCTGATAAGTTATTGATGGTATCATTTGTGTCCTGAATCTTGCTGGAACTGCTTAGTCTTAATGCGAATGTAAATATGTATGACAAATAAACTTTGGCTATTCAGTTGCTATCTTCTTCTGGGATAAGGTGGGAGGAAACCAACCACAAATGTGTATATTTCTCTCTTAGTTATGACCTGGAACACAATAGGAAGCAATCTTTCAAATTAACGGTATGCTTAGCATGGAAGTCGTGTTATTACTGTGTATGCAACAAAGTCTATGTCCACCATATATTGGCCTCTCTGCTAATACATCTGGTGTGGTGATGTGATGAGCATATCCGCAGCCAAATGGACATACAAGCAAATTCTTCGAAGATCGAATAGAAAGCTATATCATTTCTCTCTTAAATCATGAAGGCCAAGGAAAAGAAGTGGAGATTTAAGAGTGGAGAGAGGAGCTCGGCAAAAGAACCTACTTGCTATTATATGTGGTCAATACAAGGAAAGAGTGCATGTCTAGTGATGCCCAAAAGTGTGACGTGTGAATAATAATGACTTAATTACATTTCAACTCTGCTTTAGCATGACTGTCCCACGCCACGATAAAGAGAGAGATCTACTTAAAAAGATCAAGATGCTCTCCGCTTCCTTAGATCTGGCTCTGCGGGAATGCTAAGGCCAATGTTTGTTTCGGTTGTTGTTTCCGAACCAAACTGCTCTTTGATGTACTTTTCCAAGCTCTTTTCTTTTGCGTAAGCACCCCTATCAGATACAAAGACCAGCAAAGTAAGAATTTTCATGTTTCAACGAGATTGCAATAAAGTAAAAGTAAAGAACAAGCATACCATAAGTACTTACCATTCATGGTACTTTTTCTGAGCTAGTAAAAAGTAGGGAAGTGCTGCACGTCCCTCGCCACTTTCTAACATAAAATGACCTGCGAGCTCGCACGCCAAAGCCTCCTCGTGCACAAATTTGTGCTCTTTTGCAGACAATATGGCAGCATCGTAAAAACGCTTTGCAGACTCAATGTCCTCCAGATAAAAAACACTGCTCAGCTTGCAGCAAGAGTAATTTGTTCTGAAAATTCCAAGACGAGCAGTCTGCGTAAGATCTCATTTTCTCGATAGCCTTTTCTCCGCGGTCAAACCAACTCACGTCCATCGTCTTGCGAGCTATCCAAAAATAGATGAGACCCCCATAAAACACATGCATGCAATGACTGATCAATATTGTGTTGAAAGGCAAGGAAGCGATGGCATCGTATGCTACTGCGAGCTGCTTTACCTCATTGTACCTTCGAAAAATAAATCCAACATATAATTTGTTGAAATGGACAACCTTTAAGAGATGCAAGTTCGTCTCGCTCATTTTTCTTTCCTTTTCAGTTTCGATGTCTGATCTACTACCGAGAATAATGGGAACGTCATCAACATTACCGATCATGGCCAGCACCGTTCTGTAGAGAGGAAGGGTCTGTAATATCCAAACAAGAGTTGAATGGGATGACATCAGGCGTAACGTGTCGTCCACGTTACTCTTCACGAGTGAAAGGTGCTTGCCACTCCAGAATGCACACACAGTATTCATCAAACAACTGAGCATGGCATTACTAATACTCCCCACCGCCAAACCACACTCAAGGCTGCGAACAATCACTTCATTCACACTTTGTAATGGCTCGACGTATCCCATGACTTGACTACCTACGGCAAGCACTTCACCTATACTACCTATCGCGTTCAACTTTTCTGCAAGCTTGATGGCAATTTTTACATAACGATAGCCAGCGGGAATATCGCCAAGACAGGCAAGAAAGCTTCCGTACAATACAAATCCGACCGATGATAAGCCACTCATACCGTGTCGAAGTGAATATTGGACCATATGCAGCGTAGCTTTAGGCTGGGATTTTGGGTTTGTATGGAGGAGGCAAGTTTGTGTCCTTGATAGAAACTTCATTGCCATCAGTTTTGTTCGATCCGTCATCACAGGGAGACTCAACAACTGTTCGTCAGAATGTTCAGCTAGCATCGATTTGGTCTCAACCAACAAAGCATCTAGGTCCCCAGAAAGCACAATACCAAGCTCATTCAAGACGTATAATCCTTTTGTGAGGGCCTCCCCAAGACACGAAGAGGTCAATAACGAACGAACATATGTGTACGTAATCTCGAGTTTGTCCTCAAATGAATGTGCAACTCCCAAAACTTGTTCAAACAGTAGGCTCACCCTCTTGTGATCGCCATTAGAAAGGGCACATTTTGCTGCCAGTTCGAACAGTTCCAAACTCAAATCATAGTGTTCTCCCCAGTGGTGTTCCCGCAGGAACGATATCCCGTGATTCATGTATGACGAGGCTGTTTTGAAATCTGACATCTCCATTGCCTTCTTTCCAGCTCTCAAATTCATACCAGCAACAGTAAAACTCTGACTTGGATCTTGAACGATGGCAGGACCTCCAAGATTCAGCTGATTCACAGCTATGAAGAGGATGCCATCGCATTCTTCTTCAATCGATAGAGAGGCCAGAGAGAGTCCATACGTGAAGTGAAAGAGGCGTCGGGTTCCATCTTCCATCATATTGTAGGTAGCCTCTTGAATACGATCGTGACTGAATCGATACTCAACGCCAATCTTGTCTAGCAGGCCTTTCGCTACAGCAACATCCAGGTCGTCACGAATATTCTTTTGGAGAGCCCTCTCCAATGTTTCAATGAACGAAACATTTGCAGATGCTCCAAAACATGACAAAATACATAGCGACGATTGTACACTATCGGGCAGCTCCATGATCGAGTTATTCAGAAACATAGCCACGTCATCAGGCAATTCCCGATCCTCGATCTTCTTCATCTCCCACTCCCATCGACGCCGGCTCAAGCTTGGGCGTAGTAGACCTTCTTTGCTGAGAGATAGCATAAGGTGAGACACGAAGAGCGGGTTCCCTTTTGTTTTGTGATATATTACACTCGACAAAGAACGAGTAAGACGCGGCAATAGTCTCAGAGTTTCTGAAACCATTGTGTTGATGGTGTGCTCGTCCATCAAATCAAGTTTGATATTTGTGCAGCCTACACTCGATCTCTCAACATTCTTAAGTAGTTTGCGAACGGGATGCCCCTCGTTGATCTCTCCTTTGCGACAGCAACCCAAGAAGAAAAACCGCTCGTCGTGTGCGAGACTTGCGGCAGTTAACAGATGATTCACTGCTTCGATGGATGCTGCATCTGCCCACTGCAAGTCATCAAGAAACAATGTTACGGGGGCAGAGAATGTACTGGATATCACGTCAACAAACTGGCACAACAAGTACTGCAGTCTCTTCTGGGCGTTGTCACAGTCTTCATTGCGATTGATAGGAGATGTTGCAGGGCCTAGAATGATTGCCAAATTCGGTATGAGCTTGGTCAAATGATGGACATCCCTTCCCAGAGACGATCTCAGATTTGACGCTAACTCTCCCACAATGGACGAAGGACCACTATACTCCAACAAAGTGCCACAGTAGACATCGAAAGCGGATGCAAATGCACTAAAAGGCGTACCCTGCTGCAATTGGTCGAACTTTCCGGATAGAATGATGCCTCCTCCCGCTAACATGTGCTTCCTAGATTCATACACTAATAGCGACTTCCCAGACCCAGAGGCGCCGGAGATGATCACCAACTCACTGCCGCCTGACACCGATCGACCATACGCGTCCTTAACTGTCGATAACTCTGCATTCCTACCAAACACAGTTCCCCCAAATTGTAAGCCAGTTATTGACAATCTCCCAATATCCTGGTCGTAGAGATAAATTGCGGGTTTATCCAGCATCAGTTGCAGATCATCCCTCACCTCCGACATTTTATGATACGAGTCCTCACCACTAGGATTACCATTGGCACAATCAAGCATGTTGGCAACTAAATCACACAAAGATGCAGGAAGGCATTTCGCCTTCAATGGTTCTACGGACACATCATAAACTTTATAGCTGCAACTTTGTGTTTGCCTCTTGCTCTTGCGGTCGTTTTCGGCGTTGAAGAAATCATCCCCCCCAATATCATTGCATAGACTATATCTATCCTCAATGATGTCATCAAATAAGTTCAGTTCAGATATTGAGTTCAGTTCAGCAGCAATATCAACATCATCAATAGGGAAGATATCCAAGTTTTCGGCCGTCTCTTGAGACAACTCTTGGGATAATTCTGCAGTGCCATCACCATCATCAGATTTCCCCCCTCGTGTTTGTTCCCCCATCTCAGGGGGGCGTTCACCTCCTGAGAATATCTCGTACAAGACAATACCAAGTGAATAAATACGCCGCATACCATCTTCACTTTGTCCCCTAGAATCAGCTGCTTCGCCCATTGGCAAGAAGTCTGCACTCTTAAGATTAAAATGCAACTTGCTGATTTCGTTAAATTCAGCACCCTCGGACGATAAATGCACCTGAACTTTATCCGCCCAGTTTGTCCCCGGTGCCGGCAACAAAGAGGGGTGGAGTTCATCATCATCGTTATTGTTTTCACGGCCGCCCTTCTCAGCAAAATTATCCTCTGCCTCGCAAAGTCCGTCCGCCAATGAATGTGCCACTCTCAGCGCTGACATTAAGTACTCATCTGAGCATAACGCCATTGAATTCCGAATATTTGCCGGCCATTGAGACGGACGATCCGGTGCGGCAACGGTGGAGGCGTTGACGTTGACGAGAGCAGAGAGATCGACCTCGTCTATGGCACGGCGGATCCACTCGGATAGAAGAAACGTTGTTTCTGCGGTGCTGCTGCTCGTTGCGGCCATCGACATGATGGCAACAGTAATTTATTATTCTTGCTAACAATCTACTCTGGTAACCACAGTGGTGATAAGTAGTACGAGGTAATAGGTAATAATGTGTTGTCGTTGTTCCATCTTCTCTCCGACGCGTGTCAGAATCCTGTGGTACTGTGTTTTGCCAACGATAAGCCTAAAACACCTCTCGGAGGCCCTACTATCCATAGTGAGTCGTGTTGGAACCTAGGTTCCAACGCTAAAATCTGGCCTGGCTGATCAACCATTCCAATTACCATCCGAATTTGCGCTGACTGGTGTACGCTTGTGTAGTAACCAGGCGGATGGGAAAATATGATACATAAATCTCTGGGCGGGTAACGTAGTTGTGGAATTTCACCAGGTATGCGACTATCTTTCTCATTCAATGATTTACGGATAATGGAGGGTTCGCATCAATGCTCAAAAACTGCACAGTAAGTTATTCTAACCTTAGATTAACCCGTTCCTCCGTTCGCATGAGACCTGAGAATTAGGCCTCTTTTTTTGTCCCAGGCATTTTTCATTTTGCCGGAGAATCGGCAATCTTGTCAAATCAGCCTCTTTTTTTTCAAAACAACCATGATCGCCTCCTCCAACAGCCCGACGTTTTTGTCGAGCCGACCACCACTGACATTACCCGCCCACTACAAATAACAATCAGGAACACATCATGTCGTCTTCGTTATTATTTACCCCGCCCACTACGAAATCTAACGCAGAAAAGAAAGCATGCTGCTGCGATTGGGGGGACAAATGTTCCGAGTTTAAGACCTTCTTTGATAAAAACAAACGTGAATTAGGGCAAGTTGTGGAGGTCAGATATTCCAATACATGCAAATTCCACAACTTCCTCCACGCTGCTGCGCATTTTTTGCACATCCCGCAGAGTCAACAAAGAGAGTGGAAGACGCAGTATGACAAGCACGTCGCCGACAAAACAAACAATATCAGCCCAGCGGCAACATGCCCCCGGATTACCATTGTGAAGTTTCATTTCCCAAGTATATTAGCACTCACAACAACGAAATGGACAACACCGCTGACAAGGGAGAAAATTGAAACATTAGAATGCTACATCGGCAGAGATCCACCACCCCAACAAGATAGACTACTAATTTACAACCACAAACTTGGTTCCGGACAAAAGGAACCGAGTGATGGCAAGAAACTATTTAGGATAGCTCCTTGTGCATCGAAAGCTGATGTCACCGCCATTGCTGCCAAAATCCAGAGTGAGGGGAGTATTGAAAAGCCGTCGAGCTTATCATCTACACAAACCAGCCAAAGGGCAGTAGGAGTAGTCGGGAGCATTGTGAAATGTCGGCACAACCAAAATATTGAGATGACGAGAATTAGACTAGAGATGGAGGAAGAAGAGATGCAACAACGCACTACTGAGCAATGGAAAGATGTTGTTACAGAGATGAAATCTGAGATAGATGAGAAGAATGCAATCATAGCAGCAAAGGAGGCAGAAGTTGAGCGCCTCCTGGAACTGCAAAGGTTGAAAGATGATGAGATAGCACAACTGAAGGGTGGAGTCGAGAAACATCGAAAGAGAGTTAGAAGAACGCAGACTTCGTTGAGTGCAGATGCCGCTGATGAAAGAATTGAGGGCTATTGCGAGGTGGTTTGGGAGAAGTTCCTCACATTGACATCCAATGCGGGTGGCATCTCCCGATTGACAATATTTAATGATGAGTGGCACGCAAATCATCCTGATGCAGCGCGACTCCTATGGGGATATAACAGTTGGAAAGAAACCAAGCTGTATGTCAACGTGTTCTTCAACGGAGAGGTCGATGTCAATTATGATCCATCAGCAAACATCCGCCATACAAAGGAAGGTGACTTGAAAATGCCTAACTTAACACCTTTTGAGAGATGCATGGCATGTCGGATGTTCTTCCATCTCTTTGCTCATGAGCAAATAATTGCATTGTGATGTTCTTCCATCTCTTTGCTCATGAGCAAATAATTGCATTGTGTTTTGATAAACACACCTGCTCGAAGTGGTATCATAGTGACTGTCACAACTTTGGAGGTTGTAACCCCGGTCCTGTGCGTAATCCCTACTTGTAATTATACATTAGTAATCATTCGAGTCCTATCTTTTAATGGTGATGTGATTAGCTCCTTCTTTGCCTTTTTCTTTGAGCGTTTTGTTGCTTGAACTTGTCTCCGACTAGAGCATTTTCAATGAGCATCAATTCACTTTGGACCAATTTTGGGTTCACACGATAATTCTTTTCCACCTCCTCCAGTGAATGACGTTGCAGCAAACCCATCACAAACAGAAACCCAATAGAATGTGAGCAAAAATACTCTCCCTTCTTGCAGCTGCAGCTCGAAGCGTCAAGTTTGTACTGTCCACCTTGTTTGTCTTCAAACACGGCATAGACTGTGTGAAATGTACTTGACTTTGAACTGAGACAGTCACAGCAGATCAAGACGCATTCGCTTCCATCGCTTCTGAGTGTAACATTCCTGCACTTGATTGATGCTGGATCAAAGTGTTGACAGCGAACTAGTTTGTCTACTCTGTACCTTATAGACGGACGGCACTTTCTCACCTTTCCAAGATTCCGATCAATCATATCGTCATCTTTCTAGCAAACGGCGAGCAGTTATGATTCCAAGTATCAAACTCATTCCCCGCCTGTCTGGCTGCAATGTTTTTGAAGCCGTCGTGTACGCCGACAATTGGCCTCAGCGGCAGTGGCGATTGACGCTTCTCCACACGGAGACAGTTCTTGACGGCATCTTCTATTTTATCCCGAGTGTCGCTCATCCGAGCATCGATAGATCTTGCTCGAAGAAAGTTGACAAGACACAGCGTAGGTTGTATTTTGATAGGGTCCGAATCGAAGCACAGCTCACCAAATATTGCAGATGACAGGCGATCTTTGTAGAAATCACATAGCTTGCGCTCTATTGGAATTACCCTACAGTTGTAGATGCCCAACAACAATTGTTTATCATCTCGCAATGTTGCTAAATCATCAAGTCCAAGATATTCACCTAAATCGTCGACACCATCAGGGAGTGGGTTGAGTGGAACAATTGTTGCTTCTCCAGTGACTTCATCGTATTGTAGCACTGGGGCATGTAGCATGTACTTTCGAGAAGACCAATAAACGGTAGATTCGCTGTGAGACAGTGGTTGCTTGCCCTTCTTTCCAAATTCATTAATCCAAGCTTTTTTATCAGATGCAGCAGCAAGCTTATCAAGCATACTATCATTAAGACGCTTCCGATTCCTCTTCTCCTCCGCCGAAGCGTTCGATTTGATGGGCTCTAAACTACCAAGCAATACCGACGCTGGGCCATTTCCTTCTATCCTTGGGCAGTAGTCATTTCCCAACGTCAGAGCTGCGTCCGTGATAAGGTTGGAGTAGGTACACAGCTTTGATTGATAAGGATTATTGGCACTCATGAAGTGTTCACGATCGAACAGCTTGAATTGGTAATCCCCATTGCTCTTGCGTGACATTTTGCACAGTAGCCGTCTTGCCCCTAACGCAATTTCGTCCCCATCCTCGGAAATAATACCATCTACAATTCCATCTTTCTCCAATTGTATCATTTGCTGGTCTGCCTCGTAGAGCGATCCGTAGTGTTCAATATCATTATCATCCATCCACTTCCGAATCGCAGCGTGGTCTATTGCAGTAGGATGACTCATAGCCATTCTTGACGCAGTTGCCTTTTTAATATCCCCCTCATTTATTGTTTCGTTTGCATTATTTATTACACTTTCACGTAGATCAAGCCACTCCTTTCCTTTCGCCATCAACTGTTCACGACGTTGTTTCTTCGTGCCATTCTTGTGAGGCGGCGCCTTTCCATCAAATACATAGATAAGTGTGAGGTGCTTAGATAAGTTTTCATGCCAGTTCTTAATGTTTTGTAGTAAGTCGGGTGATGGATATGTAGGTGTGGAAGTCGTGGCGAGCTTGTCGATATCGGAGCACAAAAATTTATTCATCAAAATGGATAAATCGACAGCAAATCGTTCGCCTTTGAATTCGATGCATCGATGTAGTCGCTGCTTTTGAAGCTGCCGAGCCCGGCGTTCCACCAGTCCTTAATTCCCATCGTCAGTAGATTTTATGATGCAAGGGGCTGGTTAGATGATTGCCGTGATGATAGTAAAGATTATTACCCAATGTGTTTAATAAATGAGCCCTTCGTTCGGCGAAACACTTGATGGCTAGTGGCAGCGTTGTAGATGATGATGGGAGGGGCAGCAGTTGTTATAGCTTTAGTGATTTGTTAGTATAAGAGTGTAGGAGCAGCACGGCTGTCATGGTCTTATGGCCTGCGATTTTTGATTTTTGACAAGATTGCCGATTCTCCGGCAAAATGAAAAATGCCTGGGACAGACTTTGTTAGTAGGGCTAGTTAGCAGTTCTCAGGTCTCGTCTCATAGACAAGTTGTTTAATATGCATCTTCTCCCTCAAGAAAACAATGAGTGTGCCTACATCTCTGAGCGCGAAGAGGATGAGAAAGAGTATCTCCCGATGGCAACTCGAAGGAGAGGCAACGGCGAAGTAGTGCGTAGGTTGCACCAGCAACAGCAACAGCAGATTTGGCAACAAGAGCAGCAGTGGGCAACGAAGATTGAGGATGCAAAGAATGATGCTTCGGCTTTGTCTATGTTCGCTGCCAAGAAGCGTAATACTAGGTGTCATTGTTTCAATTGTTGGTAGATAGCAGATATATTTAAGACTCTAGAGAGAGGCTATACCGTGTTATGTTTATCATTGATTTTCGTCCTAGTGTGCAAGAGCTATCTCTCTCGACTGCCTCAATACGTTCGTGGCACCCTACCAAGACATCAACCCTCGTCTACTTCGAGTCTGTCCATCAAACTACAACTACTCCCTTCTTGTGGAACACAGACAGGAGTACAAAAGAGGAAACAGCGCTTCAAACTCATCCATACGGTTCCTAAGTATGCTCATCATACAACTTATTCGGAATGAAGGAGACTGAGTATGTACAACTTACATACATATTGTGCTGCCTTTGCTTGGAACACTGATCTGAGAATCTGAGAACCCGGAGAAACACTTTTTTAAGCGTAAGCAGCTGTGAGTACCATACTTATTCACCTGTGAGTGTCTCATCAACTTTCTAGCTAGGTAGGAGGGGGTTATCCACAATGAGAGGATGCTTTCTCGTACCTACGTTCATACACGTTACGACATTTTGATATGAGAACTCAAGAATTCGAGGATCGATTCGGGAGAAGACCTGCCTGTTGAGGTTGTTTTTTGCCGTGCGCGCACGTCCCACGTGCGCGTCATTTTATCATAGTTAATGTCACATATATGTGCCCATACTTGTGCTATGTTACGACGAGCTCTCGCTAATTTTAGCGATCCGACAACCGATTTACCCCAAACCCCCCTGCGATATCAAACCCTAGGCTGGTTGGTACTGCCATTCACCCTAAATGGTTACAAGACGATATGATACCCCATTTGACCCTCCGTAGTCAAGCCCTAGGCTGGTTGGTACGGTTTGTTCATTTTGTTAGTGTTGTGTGTGATGATCGGACAGACGGCGCACGCGGGACGTGCGCGCACGTGAAAAAACAATCTCCCTGCCTGTTGTTCTCACTTCTCATTGGAAGAGAATCTTATTGATCCCTTACTTGCTCTCTAGAGCTATTAGAGGCGATAGCTTGCCCACTACATAACGATAACGCTATCTCCAGAAACAGAAATTAAAGTGCAGCAATCGCACTCAAAATAAAAAGAGAGGAAGAGACAAACACACCGAAAACCCGAAGCAGAAGAAGAATAATCTCATCTCATCATGACTTCCACTTCCAACGACGACACTCATGATACCCTCAGCGGCCTCCCATCCCACCAAGGAGGATGCGACCAAGAACAAGAAGGAAAAGGAAGAAGGAGAAGGCAAGCCGAATGATGCCACTGCCACTGCCGATGCCCCTGCCAAGGAAGAGGAAGGTGAAGGCCACCAACGACATTCCAACAACATCCATTGTGACCGTGACAATAATGACACCAACTTTCCCAAGCCTCATCGTAACAGCAATCCGCACAAACGCAATATCAATATCCCACCGGAGTGTACCTACATATCTGTCTCTGAACACGACGAGGATGAGAAAGAGTATTTTCTGAGGAGGAGGAGCGAATTAGTGAATAGGTTGAAAGAGCGGATTCGGCAACTAGAGATAGAGCTGGCGACGAAGATTGAGAAAGCAAAGAATGAGCCTCATCTTCGTGGAACCGTCATGCAAGATGTCAGCAAAATTCGGTAGATAGTAGTCATTGAACATGTACAGAGAGACTACAGTGGTCACGGGCAAGGGTACTACATTTAAAGTTGACCATGGTATTATTTGTCAGTAACTCTCGTCCTCTTTTTCTTTAGCGTGCATAAGATGTCTCTCTCGGCATTCGTATTCTCCATTATCTCGCCAACTAAAGCATCTCAACAAGGCTCATCAACACTCTAGCTGAAGGTGAAGGGGTGTTGGTGAGGTACCTCCCTTTTGATGCCCTTGCATCAGCGCATCACAACGGAATCAACTCAAAGAGTCATGTACGATACATAAATAACAAATACTACTCAACTCTGAACAACGTCAAAGCTTGACAAACAACCAATCATCAAAATCAAAGTAGTGCTGTTGATCCGTATCAGGCGACATTGAATTTCATTATTCTCACATCACTAACAAGCCACAACGGAGCACCTTCTACACCTACAATAACAACTTGTGCGGTGGCGGTGTCAGACATCTATGTTGAATAGTCTCACTCCGATCGGCAAAGTCACAAAAAGAAGCTTGAGATATCGTACTGCAAATCGGAGTGATGCGCTCCGGTAGTTTTCCTGCTTCCAATGGCAGCTGTAGCTGTAGTAGAAATCATAGACAAAGAATAAAACAACACTCAGATAGAATGCGTCAAATGATGGAGAGAGTCAACCAAATAGAGCTAGTCAAGTATTGTACTCAGACATGATACTATATCAAAAATTGCAACGCCTCAAAAAGGGGCTTGTCGCTTTCGTATCAATGAAACATACTACGTAGACGACATTGCTGCTTTTTTTCACCCGAGAAGAGATCTCAACATTGGATTACTATCATCCAAAGCACTTCCCACAGTCCGACTACTTCATGATATTGAGATTGATTCAGGGCCACATCAATTGCTGACTTCAACCTCGGACTCTCAGATGCAATCTACACTACAGATAAAGATAATCACCAGTCAGATTTCTGAAGAGAGATAATACTTGAATTGTGATGAGACGAAGGCTGCTTCCGTGAGCGATGGAACCTTCGACACATTCTTCAATGCTCTATTCGAATATCTAGGGACTCATACATATCCATTTTAAGCTCACCAACGTCTGTGACATTGGATTAGAATGAATAAGCAAACCGGCCTTGGAGCTATGTGAGGAAGTTCTTCTAAATTCTAAAGAGAAGAAGTACCCTACAACACGAAATACATACCAACATCTTGCTATGGGGCGTAGAAAGCTGGGCTCTTCATGCTGATCATATCAAGAAGCTACAAATTTGGGTAAACAGGATGATTAGTGTCCCAAGTCAAATACGAGACATTTCTGAGGCTGAGGCTGAGGCTGAGGAAGAATTGGAATTGTGATTGTGGGAACGCTTCCAACACCCCAGTGTGCAAATTATGAGTCGATTCTCGAGGATGCAATTCTTGTGGAAGGCTTGCAGTAATTGCCTACTTCTCCAGCACCAGCACGTCAATGCTTTCGCTAAGTAACTCAACTCGGGTGCAAGAGAAAAAGTGACGACAACGCTCTCGGTACCGGTACGACAGACAGGGGAGGAAAGAGAGAAAACGTATCTTTTTTGGAAGGTGGATGGTGATCCACGCCCGCTAGTGAGATGAATTAATGTCATTCTTGCGCCCAGTAACCAGCGGTGGGTTAGTCAGATGCTATTGACGTGGCTTAAATGAGATTTCGTCCTCCCTACAAATCGCAGCGGTCGTCTGTATCTAGCAAGATGCATGACTGCACCGCCCAACACAATAGTATATCGATTAAAGTCTACTTTCTTGAGAGAGTTGCTCCATTACTCTTGGCCTTGGCATTGTTTTGGTTGCGATCCTTTTGAGAAGTAGCGCCTCTGAACATAAATCTCAATGGAGAAATCCAGGGAGTCGAAGTCTCATTTTGTGAAGAAATTCACATGGAGATGCAGACAATGCATTATGCTGCCGCAAGGCAGAATTGCTTCTTTGTGACGAGGACAAGTGTCTGGATAGTAGAGTTTGGCTTGTAGGAAGCCTACTTTGGAGGATTTTCAAAAAGCCGTGAGAACAGCTGAAGGCCTGACGTCATACACCGCCACTCATCTGATGTGAGACGATGATGAGAGGATGTGCAATTGATGCCGTGCCGATGAATATGAACTACTATTCCATGATACTGGTGAGAGAATTTAGAGTGGAGTATGATTATCGTTAGCTCAATTGTAAGAGCAACCAACCGGAACTTGGTCGATCCTGGTTAGAATCCAGGGCTTTATGTTCGTCTACTCCCAATCGGCAGCAGTAGTAGCAGCAGCAGCAGCAGACGGACCCCCGCCTCGGCTGTTTCGCCCGATGCTCTTCTCGACGCACTCGATTTCTCCACGACTGCCAGCCAAAGAGGAGACATCCAAACAGGACAACGATGACGAGCATAAATCTCAACAGCAACAGCAGTAACACAACTTTGACTATGACACACGAGATTACACGACACGACGCCCACATACCTTGTTGCCTCAAATCTAGAGCCAGCAGCCAGCCCCCAAGTTCAACTCACAATTAAACTCGTCAGTAATATCAGGAAAAAGAATCATTTAAACTGGAAGTGGAAGATCATGGTGACGTACCTCCTCTCCTGCTCCTGAGATTGAGATGAGGCATGGGGTGTACATGTCTCGTGCAAGTCTCATCATCAGGTCTCATCTCCATCTCCAGCTTCAGATGGAATTGGAAGCGGACCGGCGTAGGTGATGATGCAGTCAATGACACGGCGCCGATCGGTTGGGTTGTAGGAGTGTCTGCAGTGTCTGGCAGCGTCTGTTTCAAGAATATTTACCCTTGGTCTGTTTCATTTCTTCTTTTCGACTCTGCACAAGATACCACTAGTATCGCCCCCAGTACATTTTGAAGAGCTAATCAAATGGGGCGCGCTGCATGGAGCCGATTTGCCCTGTTACGAGGAGGAAAGAGTGGAACTGCGACGCGGGCCCTCGGGGCTGTGAGTGCCATTCCCTTTGGTTGGAAAACAGTGTATGCATATTATTGACATGGTACCAACCTATAAAGTTGCTCTGCAATAATGAGGATACCGTTTAGTCACACTCCCAATTATGATCCTGCGAGCCCCCATTCGAAACTTCAGCAAAACTCGCCACCTCGCACGCACGACGACACCAATCACACAAAACGAACAAACACCATGTTGTTCCTTGTTCCCTACTTGTGCCTATCACGCCAGCCGCCTGACGTTATACAGCGGTATGCACGGCTACCTTGATCGGAAATCAACGGCGCATCGAATGATACGCAGCGATCAGAGCAGAACATGGTATTTCCCTTGGAATTCGGCTCAACGCCAACAGCGACGTGGTGATGACCATCATCAAACGATGATGTGTGTTCCCTGTGCCTATCACGTCAACCGCTTGTTGTTACAGCGACAAGCATGTCGACCATCATCCGCATTGAACGGAACATCGAGTGATACGCAGCGATATGAACGGAACAATATAGCTCCCCTGTAATATGGCTCAACGTCGTCGGCGACGTGGTGATCGCCATCAGACATAACAATCGCCGCATCCAACAAAGCAAAAGCTATCACTGTCGATAGATCGCCGAAGAGGCATGGCCATGTTGTGCTCTGAAATAGCAATAAATACCACACACATCGCATTTGATGATTTCGGTTGAGCAGTAATTCATCTGTCTACAAAACAATCAAAGCTGGAGATATGTTAGAATGGAGTGCCACTCCATTCTACTTCTATCAGTCATCACATAAGCACCTTCCCCCCCACAAACATTGAAGTTGGAGAGTCTTTGACAGCCGGTATCTTCGAACAGAACATGTTGAGCCGGGAGATAAGGAAGCAGTGCAAATAAACTTTCTTCTTCTACCGTGAACACAATCACACAACACGCATTTTGTGCTCGTTGGACGTCATCTTGGAGTCATCAGTCATTTTGTTCTTCGACTACCATTAGAAAGCGAGCAACATGTCAATTGATAACAGAATGAAGATATATCCAAAAGAGAAAGAGTGTCAAGTTCGACTATGATAACATCACCTGACTCTGACATGCAACAATCAATCACTTCGAACAAGAACACATTCAATCATCTACAGCAACCATACATATCTCGAAACATCCTTATTGCCAGCAACAACAGTAGCGATAGACACAGCGTCATCTACTACAACATTCATATCCGCAACAATTCACCACTCCATGCATCATCAAACGAAACAGCAACACAAAATCGGCAGTGTAAACAACTATCAGAGACCACTCGCACTGTGTTCAATACCTCTATATCAAAGTTACGCTTCGAACAAAGTTGATTGGCACTCATTTCATTGGAGTAAAACGGGAGGAAAGTAGAATGGAGTGGCGCTCTGTTCTACTTTCAGCAGTGGGGAGTCAGAAGGGAAGCAACCCTTATCCATCGCATTTCTTCGGCAAGAAGATATTATTCACACTTGACGTGTGTGTTGGCGCACATGTTTGTCTGGAGACAGCTAATATCGATCCAAACTCAGGCTTGTTTGTTGGGGCAATCGGGAAAGTGATTGACATCGTCTACGACAAGTCGGTAGGGCCGAACGGAGAAGTTGGTGAGCGCCTTCCGAAGTACATCGTTGTGGATTTTCCTTCCTTTAAACCGCCGCCAGGCATTGAACCTTGGGACAAGAAAAATCCAACGGTGAGTAAAGATTCGTACGACCGAGAATTTGTGACATCGCCACTAACAATGTACATGTGAACTCCTTCCTTATTCTACACAGCACGTGCCCATACCGCCCTATACTCACATTTGCGGCAAGGGTTGTTGCACCGCAACTTTCATGCCGCTGCAGATCGCATATGCGGTCACGATTCATCGATGTCAGGGGCTGGAGGCCGGATTTGACGAAGGAGATCGCTGGACTCGCATGGTGATTGATCCGTCGGATACAAAATGGGAAATTAGCCAAAACCTTGGAACGATGTATTGCTCGAATAGCAGAGGCAAAACATTCGGCTCGAAAGACGAAATGTACCCGCAGGACAGTGCAATATATTGGACGGGGTGCAACATCTCCATGGAAAGAATACAAAATTGCAAGAGAAAGCAAGATGGTCAGCCTTGCGAATCATTCAAGAAGCGGGCGAGGTGGGTGACCCACCTGGAGGAGAAGGCGGAGAAGACTAAGACGAATTACAGCAAGAGAAAGATGGATGAAATCACAAAGACGACGTATGCGGCGGCAATGAGTGGAGATCTTATCCAGGACAGAAATGACCTCACGAGACGGATTACTGATATCATCACCAATCCGAACCAGAAGTGGAAGAAGGCAAAGGTGGATTATGAAATACCGCGCGACTATTTCTCCTAATTCAAATCCACAATGTGCTGGAGTATGACGAATAACTTATGGTAGTATATTTATGCTGCAGTAGACGGGAGATTATTAGAATGGAGTGGCACTCTGTTCTACTTTCAGCAGTGGGGAGTCAGAAGGGAAGCAACTTGGGGGTGAAAACTGACATTTGGATCATTTATGCGAGAAATATTACATGCTAAATCCACCATTTTACCGTATTCTGTCTTGTAATAGGGCCATCTAGCCAAAAAAGCTTTCTCACATTTGGGACTTAAGCCAGGTACTTCTCGCTTTCTACGTAGGAACAAATACAAATCCTACGCCGGTATGCTCTACAGGGCTTCTACGTGTCCCACAGGTAAATTTTCTGACTAAATCCCCAACATATTGATTCCTACGTTGGTTCTACAGGGATTTTTTGGCTGAATTTGTCTGAATTTACCACCTATAGGGGTAGGGCACCTCCGGCACCCCGAAATTACACGTTGCGCTCCATTCTGATCGGGGCCCCGAGGGCCGATAATGTAACAGTAACAGAATTTTTAAAGTACGTCTGGTGTGGGCCTCCTTTATGGCGTCATTATCATTATCTTGACGAGGTTAAAGAGAGTCGGCTAAAAGGAAGGAGATTAAGATTGATTCATTAAAAAGAAGTGATGAAATAGAAGTGTTACGTCTCACCAAGTCCGCAGAAGATCATCTTCGTGATGAATCATCTTGGATATACTTCAAAAATGGTCATCATGTATCGCGAGATGTTTATTATTCTTGCCTTAACCAATCTACTGGTAACCTCATTTATGGATGGATAGTCCATCATCATCATTTTTACCCTGATTCGATACATTTTTTGTTTACAGGCCTATTGATATTGACGTATATACCTAGTTAGTTAGGGTTTTACTATGTGGGAATAGGTTCATTCACTACATGTGACGATTGATATGTATGTACCCCGAAAACGTTGTTTTTGACACGGGACTCCGTCCACCGCTTATAGCCAAGCGGTGATGAATATTTCAACTGTGATTTAGTTGTACTTGAACTTCTTACATAAGTAAGTATGTAACAACACTGACACATAATGCACCTTGGTGACTCCCTTTCTTACAATACATCACTCAATTCAAATCAAGTTCAGTGGGGAAAGGACAAGTAAGTAGAAAAGTAACACATCCAATACCTAAGGCCTTAGTGAACTAAAGAAATGTGACCCAGCCAAGAGATCTCTCAGAGCATGAACCACAGAGCATAGGCATAAGTATAAGTATAGATAGAGCATCGCATCAACCAGCGATAACTCTGAAAACTATGATTGGGGGAATCACCTTCCTTGATTTCCTATCTCTTGAAGTATCAAAAGACCAGTTACGTCTCTGACTCTGATCAAGACATTGTAGAGGGATTTGCCAAATCCTTTTGATGAGAGACTCGACTCTAACAACTCCAGTATTCAAGCTCAAACCGTTCCTGCGCCTCGATCTTGCTCATATCCCAGACTGCGGCCAAGTACGGCATGGTGCAACGTAATTTTTACCAACAGATGTTATAGATAAAATAGATGTTCGTGTTCTCAAAGAGCAGAACATGCCAATCGCAGATTGCTGACAGCAGATATTAATGGCAGAAATTTTTATGTAGTACGCTGGTGAGTCCTCCCTAGGCTAGCCTAGGGGCGAAATTATCTATCTCTTGGTATCCTTGGATATCCGTCAATCAAACAAACAATGACCATGATATCAAGTGTGTATTAGAGGTTGGTGTTGGTGGATAGGTGGCTGAAGAATGTTAAAAAGTACAATATCCACTTCAATACTCTATGATGGTCTGATATGTAAGTACAGATGGATGTCATTTTGACACCATACACAAAAGGACCTGTTTATGGGATGGGTAGATAGGGCCCTTCTTGGGAACTGCCGGGCCCCCAGGATGCCGAGTTAGGAGTTAGGTGCCTACCTACCATCCCACTATCTAGAGTCTTCTATGTAACGTAACTGCTTACTCCATACTGCTTTTGCGAAGAGAGACATTAACTTAATCGAGTAATACGAAACGGCCTACACACCACTGTGGCTTGCTTTTGCCTTTTCTCTTTCTCTTCCGTACGCTGACTCTGAGTTCCAATCGTCAATAGCCAAATCATGCATAGTCTCTCTGGCAAGACTATGTTCCTGGTGAAACTCAGAGACCCCAGCACCATCAGCAGGTGCAGCGTTATTAGTAGACAGAGCACTGATGTAGACCAAAACCAAAAGAAAACAACTTGCATGTAGCTTGCTACCGGCAAGACACCCAAGACCCAGTGAGGGAGGGAGGGTGAAAAAGTTATTGACAAATACAAGGAAAGAGGAGAGCTATGATGATGCATCACCAATGGATTATCAACGCAATGTCCCCTTCTCAATTACTATTAAACAAAGAGCCGTGCATTGCAGTCCTACTTGGACTTTGATAAAGTGAGATTTCAAAAACGCACACTCACGCTGAGCAGCTGTGCAAGAACTGGAAGATAGGATAGGAGTACACATCTCCAATCTTCCATGTCAGATCTTACCTTGCCTGTAGATCTGCCAGTGCGATTGCCCCTCGCCTTTGTCACATCGGCTCTCATCATCATCGGCCGTGTCTCACCACTGTGGCCAGGTACATCAATAAGGCCCAATCTGCGTAACGCGAAAATGGGTTGACTTTCATTGATTCGCGGTATCCAAATGACGTCTCTCTACCAAATCAGTAGCGGTTGATCGAATCTACCATAGGCTTCAACTGAGCGGATGTGAGACGATGTCATATATATATCTAATCATCTATCAGTTTAATGAAATGAAATCCTAGAGAGAGGCGTGGCTATGGAATATTGAAGAATAGACAGCAATTACATCATCAATCATAATAATAATAATAATGTCACAAATTCTCCCTCAAAAGCGATCCGCAGCAACGGACCGTCCAGATCCACCATCCTCCACCACCACCACCAACAGCCAAAGATACACCAAACTTTTATCCGTCCTCACCAAATCACTCCAACAATCACGTGACAAAGTTGAATCCGAGGCGGCTCACCTAATCAAAGAAATATATGGCGACATGACATCATTATTCACCACCGGGGAAGATGACGATGGTGTCACCCAATTAGTAGACTTGCTATTGGGTAAATTGGACACGGTCCATGATCGTTTCAAACGTCGAAAAGTCCTCCTCATCGTCCAACATGACAAAATTGGAGAGTATTTTGGAAGAGCAGCAAATCCAACAATTATTACAACGTGTTGAAACTGCCATTGAAAGGGTGGAAATGGACGAGCAGAACTTTCAACAGGATGAAGCGGCGGATAAAAAATCGGCGGAGGAGGCAGTGAAGCAGGCGCACACGTTACGTGTGGATAGTGTGGCGGGGAAATTACGGAAAATGACGGCGGATCAATTTGCGGGGTATCATTCGCACAAGAAGAAGGAGGAATATTTGGAGTCGTTGCAGAAGGAGTTGGGGAGGTGACGAAGGAGAATGATGAGATGGAGGCAGCGCTGGTGGAAAAGTGGGAGGAGTGGCAGAAGAATTTGGGGGATGTGAAGGGAGCGTTGGGGGTGTTGCAGCAGCTTGGGAGTGTGGAGGAGGATGAGGGGGAGGGGCCTCGTGATCCGTAATTGTGCTGTATCGAATATTATTGTGCGTGTGTTTGTTTGCTATCCCGAGGGGGAATAGTATCGATGTTCATTGGTGGCAAAGGAGGACGTTATTATTGTTTATTTTATACATTGTTATAACACTATATTAAGAAAATGTTGAAACAAATCAACAAGCATTGCTACTTATTCGATAGTATTGAGACGTAGTGTACCAATCTTTTGCCCACTTGGGAAGGGGTTCTTGAAGACAATAGTCTAGCAATAATTCATCACCTTTTGACACTGGAGATGTCAGTATCAAAGCTGCACCACAGAGTTGATTCGTTGGGGGAGGTGGCTCGTTTCTAGTTGGAAAATATATAATTCCCCCCTCGATTTCGTCGTAGTACCAAGGAGAACCTGTAAGCAAGTTAGTTCAGAAATGCTCCCAATCTTGATAAATGCTCTCTATTGCAGCATAGACTCACCATCTGATCGCATTTCATTTGGCAATGGAAAATGGTCTTCATCGACTCCTCTTATCATATTCCCTATTATCTGATTATTGTGTTCCAACACTTCATTCCAAGAAAAGGAATACACCACCGTATTTTGTCTGCGAGCATGATGACTGATCAAGTGACCACATGCTGAGTGATTTGCATCCAATTTCTCACCATCATATTGGCTTTTGATTGACCATCCGTCTATGTAGCCGCCGCAACTTTGAAGATTCATAATGTATGCATTTTCATGCATGCTAGGACCCTTTCCTAGTTGAAAAGAAGGCGGCACTTGATTTGCAAGATATTGCGTTCCATACGACGCACGGCATATCGGGAGTATATTTCCAGGGTAGAGGCACATCACTGTCGGTATATCATTATGGATACACTGTCGAGAAAAGACGCCGTTTCCAGCGCCTGTAATTATGCTCTTGCCCACATGAACGGGTGGCTTGTGGCGTCGTTTGAGTAGATTACCAATTTGCTTATAGTCTCCGCTTCTCCATGTTTTGTTGCCATCAGTATCCTTTATCATCTAATAAGTATCAGCCACCTCATTGCACGAAGGAGCAAGCAAGAGCTTAGCTATCGACTCTGCCTGCTCTGCAACATCACATAAGATTTGTTGAACTTGGCACTTTTCGAGAGACAGAAATGGTGGCTTCTCAGCAGAAAAAGGGATGCTGAACGGAAACGATTGATCGCAGCTCACAATATGAATACAAGAGCCCTCTAGAGAGACGATTTTGGCAGCTTCACAATGAAGTAGATACCTTACAATAGAAGAGCCCCAAGACTGTCCTAGAGTTTAATGCACAAATATCCCTGTTGTATCACAATAGAAGAGCCCCCCGAGTATTTATTTACCTTGCCCGAGTTTCAGGGAATATGTTCAATGCACAAATCACAATCACCATCATTCCATAGTATCTCCCTTTGTGCTGCAGAGAACATCATTACTTAATTAATCAATCACAATATCTCTAAGCATGAGATTCGCTTCTGTTTGCAGTCGCAGCTTCCCTCAACCTCATCATCCATGCTTCGTCCGTGAAAGGATGGAACAGTTTGGGGCAGCAGCGAGAGTGATCACAAACCAACCCGCAAACCAACCCGCAAACCAACAAAACGCCCATCACGGAACACTTGGGGCTGGGGCAATCCTTGGGACGGTAGCGGTAGCGGCGGCAATGGTCCTACGAATTATGTATGGAACGGCTGGCACGATGAATGGACTGGTGATGGATGGAATGGGAAATGGAATGGAAAACATACATCTTTCCCAACGGTCCTGTCCCCTGTTACAACGTCGCCATCCGATAGGACGCTGACGGAATAATCCGAGCGAACTTTCCTTCAACGTCGTTAACACCCTCGACAACGCCATCAACATCGAGTGAGTCTTCTTCTCACCCTAGTTTGACTAATAGTTTGGCTCCATCTCAATCAGCAAAACCATCATTCGGGCCATCGCTGAGCCCCTCTGGTCAGCCATCGTCCATGCCGAGTGGATCGCCTTCATCGTCAAGTGAGCCGTCTTCTCAGCCCAGTTTGGCTCCATCTGAATCTTTACAGCCATCATCCCACCCTAGTTTGGCTCCATCTCAATCAGCAAAACCATCATCCGGGCCATCGCTGAGCCCCTCCGGTCAGCCATCGTCTATACCAAGTGGATCGCCTTCAACATCAAGCGAGCCGTCTTCTCAGCCCAGTTTGGCTCCATCTGAATCTTTACAGCCATCATCCCACCCTAGTTTGGCTCCATCTCAATCAGCAAAACCATCATTCGGGCCATCGCTGAGCCCCTCCGGTCAGCCATCGTCTATACCAAGTGGATCGCCTTCAACATCAAGCGAGCCATCTTCTCAGCCGAGTTGAGCTGCACCAAAGCTTGCTGATGGGGAATTTTGTAAGCTTAGGGAGCCGTAAATACGTGTTTGATGTAATATTAATTCAATTCTGAGATATCTTTCGTTACTGCTTTGGAATTATACGTTATGTGACGATTCATGAATTTCATGATCACGAGTAGAATGAGACTAATTATCTTTAAGTCGAATGACAATGTGGGTGGGAACATCGACAATAAGAGTTACTAACGTTTTAGTGGGCCTATCGAAAGGCATTTCTGAATCTGTCGACTCTTTGTCTCATCTGATCTAAATCTGCATTCACCTTTGCGGCAACATCCGATCCCTTCTCTTGCAGAGCTTGTATGTTGACTGTCATAGATGAATCCGCCCCGACACGACCCTCAACCGCCTCAACTCCCAGTGACTCCAGCATAGACGCATGGTCGTTACGTGGGATACCCTTGAGAATCATGATGGTCTGGAAATCAGATGCCATCATAGATGTGTCAATAGAAGAATCCCACTGTGCGCGGAACATGTCCACGAGCATATCTTTGGGCGAACCGACGAGTTTGAGCATTACCTCGAGTTTGCGGAATTCCTTGTTTACCATTTTGGTATACATTGCTGGGGCAATCGTAGATGCACCAGACAATGATTTGGACTGATTCACGTTACTGTGACGGGTCGCTCCACCGGGCTTCTTCTCCGCTTCCAATACGGGAAGTTTTAACAAGAGCGATTTGATGGTGGTAACATCCAACAGCAGCTGTTGAGTTCCAGCTTCGCTAATCCTCTTCAAACCCGTCAAAGTTCGGTAATAGGTGGATGCGAAAGCCAGTGCAAATTTATCACAGAAGCTTCTGAAGTAAGATGATGGAATAAGTTGCCTCACTTCCGTGACAAAAGGATGGATAGTCAGTTGAATAGTTCGCACATAGGATGATTCTTCTCCAACCATATCAAACGAGGACCAGTTCGTCCTTGATAATTCCTTCAATGGAGCGTCAAGTCGCTGTTCCAATCCCGATACCAACACACGGATGCACTTTGCCGTAACATCTTGGAATGCATCCTGCTCTTCAGTCATATCAATCTTATTTTGATACTTGGAACCAATCTTATCTCGGATTAGATCTTCCAATGCCTCGACAGTGTCAGCACAATATTCACATGTATCAATGACGTAACAGACAGTAACCTCTTGTCCAGGGGGGATGCGATAGACTGTATTGGTCGTCTGGGTGGAATCAACTAATGAAGCCATCTTCGCGGCAATTTGAGTCTGAGGCTGGGGCAATTTCTTATCCAATACCTTGGCATAACTCTGCAATTTCTTCTGAAAGGATCGCTGCAACAAGAAGAATGTCTTTTCCTTTGTCAATGCGGTACATCGTGTGATGCTGTTCTTCATATAAATGAATAAATTGGTAGAGGATACGAATACCGGCTGTGCACCCCTATTATCGACCGTAGTGTCTGCTATAGCGGCATGAAGCTGCTCATCCATAGTGCGTTCTTCCAATGCTACATATGGAGACATGTAGTTGTCAAATGTTACGGATGCAATGCCCATCAATTGTGGGACAGGATCACCACCACTGCCGCCTTGACGATTGGATCCTGCTCCACCGCCCGTCCTCTTGCGTCGTTCGTACTTAATTCGAATACCCTCGGCACTTCCCGCTGCCACCGCTCTTCCCTGGTCATCAAATTCTAATGCCTCTTCCCCTCCGCCTTCTTCATTATCATTATCATCTCCCCTCTTCTTCTTAGCATCATTGGCAACAACCTCAGAAGGATCCACAAACTGCGTCCCAAAGTCTCTACTCAACCACGCAGACATTTCCTTCTCAAACAAAATAGTCTTTTGCAACGCCTTCAACAATGCCGTAACAGCCTTTTCACCATCACTCAACCCATCTGCAGCGGCGGCTACAGCTCCCCCTCCATCCCCATGAGTAGAATTAACACTCATACCAAATTTAGATGCCGCCTGAGTCACTGCACTTGCACTCATAACCATGGAGGGTGTCGCCATTGTTGAATCCCCTCCTCCCCCCTCCTTCGTATTAGGATTAAACGGAGCAATTCGAACAGTTGCCGAATGCTTCTTCAATATAAACTTTAAATGACGTGCAGTCCGTTCCAAGAAGCTCACTGTCAAATGATAATACAAGTTCCAGTGGAGTGGAAAGACATTGGTGAATTTGAGTTGGAGGGAGCGTAGTTTGGAACGGTACCATGCAAATCGTTGTTCGACTTGGTCAAGTGATGATGATGGACTGTTGGAGTTGTTGGTCGTCGAGGATGATGATGATGGTGTCTTTTCATTATTGGTAACATCATCACTTGATGCAGTACTCGACTTTTTGAATGATTTTGGTGGAGAACCAGGAGCATCAGACTTGTTCTTATTACTCCCCCCCTTCTTCTTATCACTGTTGTTGCTGTTGCTGCTATTATTCCCCTTTTTCTTGGCAGGAAAAGGACTATATAACGATTCATACTCCTCCAAATGATCCGAAATAAACTCCCTCACAAAATCTTGTTTCGATTTCTCCCCCAATGCATCAATCACCAAACAAGCATCACTTAGTGCACCCACCACCATGGGAGCAGTCTCCTCCTCCTCCTCCTCAGCCTGTTGAAATCCCACCTCACGGAATAAATTCACCGCCCCCTCCCTCAATTGTGAATTCAACATCCCAATAGCATCCCTCACCTGTCTCATCTTTGGTACACTGTTCATATACCCATCAAAATGCCCCAATAAAAGACGTGTCGCATCAATCAACTGACTCGCCGCCCTATAATTCGGTATTGGACAATTATCGGGGTCAATCGTAGCCGCCATCCTCAATTGCTCCGCAGCATGCAATAACATGTGCAATCTCTTCAGTGCAGTAATAGTCCGCTGCAAATGCCGCTTGGCATAATCCAACCGTTTCATATCTCGTGTGATTTCAATGACCGCCGATTCAGATTGCAACGCCTGAGTTTTAACCGAGTGCATCCGTGAGGCAAGTTGGTGCACTGCGTTACGTGCGTGGAGTACATCTTGCGAGATTAGTGGGGCCAGTGAGGCTTGGTGGCGCAGTGTGGTGGAGAGGGAGTCATCGAGTGTGGTGAGGCGGGTGGAGATGGCCGAGCGGAGTGTGGGGAGGGCGCTGACGAGTTGTTGCTCGGTGTAGTAGTGTTGATTGAGGAAGGCGATGGGGTCAAAGTCGTGTTGCTGTTGACTTTGTTGCTCGTCATTGTCGTCCTGTTTGGATGTCTCCTCTTTGGCTGGAGCAGAGTAATATCGACTGTTGGTGGAGAAATCGAGTGCGTCGAGAAGAGCGTCGGGCGAAACAGCCGCTGTTGCAGATGACGGGGGACCACCGTCTGCTGCTCCTACTGCTCCTGCTGCTGCCGATTGGGAGGAGACAGCAGCGGCAGCGGCGGCAGATGACGACGACCCGATCGACGGGCCTCTTGGAATGGCTGATGCTGTCATTAAAGAGATGAAAGAATGAATGAGTTGCTTGATTTTTGGTTTTTATGCAACTCATTTGGGGTGACGCTCGGTTCTCAAACGAGAAAAAGCAGAAGATCCCCCTCAACATGCCATAACTTTTGCATGCTCTGCAACAAATGCAGTGATAATCACTCAGAAAATGCTACTACTAATCTTACCTTTACTACACTCTACATCTATTGCTAATCTCGTGCCTATATGTACAGTATTGGTACGCAGCAGAGTTCAAGCTTTGATGTTATGACAAAACAACTTCTTATCTCTCCACAAAAGAGCTTCTTACTTTGATTTTCATAAGACTTGTGTAGCTGTGTCGTGTCATCTCTACAATGTGCACTATCTGCCCTTGATAATCATCTCCAAAACAACAAGCGATTCACCCATTCCCATGTCATCTTTTCACTTTTGCTTCGTGTGTTTGCAGATGCAGACAATGGTGAGGAGTCACCAGTGCCAGTGATGAGTGATGGTGATGAGTTGGGGCAGCATCATCCACCTCTCCACCTCTCGCATGTCTGGATTCAAAGCACATCATGAATCTGAATATGTAAGCGTAAAAGAGTACCTCATGATGTTACCTCATTCTGCTTTAACACATGATTTTATATCATGATTCACCTCATCGTAGGGCTTTCCGCCATCTGTTGCCTCGGCCCGAGCCGCATATGTACTTATACTGTTTTTGAGGCTTGGCTTTGGTCAACAAATGGAGGTGGTATGATTACCTTTGCTTATGTACTTCGAAAAGCAGTAGACATAGGTGTTGTTCGATGGTCTGAGAGCATGAAGAGATGCAACTAAATAGCATAGACATAGATAATGCTTACATTATAGCTCTTCAAAATAATATACTGGGGGCGATACTAGTGGTCCTATCTTGTGCAGAGGCGAAATGAAGAAATGAAACAGACCAAGCCAAGGGTAAATTTTCTTGAAACAGACACATTGTCAGACACTGCAGACACTGCTATCCGGATCACTTGAGCTTGATGGAACCCAGCCGATCGAGCCGTGTCATTGACCGCATCATCGCCTACGCCGGTCCGCTTCCATTTCCATCTGAAGCTGGAGATGGAGAGACATGATGGTGGGACTTGCGCGAGACATGTACATCCCATGCCTCGTCTCAATCTCAGGAGCAGGAGAGGAGGTAAATACGTCACCGTGATCTTCCACTTGTCCAGTTTAGATGCTTCTTTTTCTTGATATTACTGACGAGTTTAATTGTGAGTTGAACTTGGGGGCTGGCGCTGCTGGCTCTAGAGGCAAGGATATGTGGGCGTTGTGTCGTGTAATCTCTTGTGTCATAGTCATAGTCAAAGTCGTGCTTTTGCTGTTGCTGTTGCTGTTGCTGTTGAGATTTATGCTCGTCATCGTCGTCCTGTTTGGATGTCTCCTCTTTGGCTGGAGCAGAGTAATATCGATTGTTGGTGGAGAAATCGAGTGCGTCGAGGTCGAGAAGAGCGTCGGGCGAAACAGCCGCAGCTGCAGCCGCCGTTGCAGATGGCGGGGGACTGTCTACTTCTGCTGCTGCTACTACTACTGCCGATTGGGAGGAGACGGCAGATGACGACCCGATCGACGGGCCGCCTCTTGGAATAGTTGATGCTTCATTGAAGACGGACATGAACAACTGTAGCTCCAGAGAGCGTTGCTTGATCTCGCTTGAGGACTTGAGGAATGAGGATATTGGGGTTAATAGAAGCAAATTTGGACACTGTCTTAAATGAGAGAAGATGCATATTATAAACAACTTGTCTATGCGAACGGAGGACGGGTTAATCTAAGGTTAGAATAACTTGCTGTGCAGTTTTTGAGCATTGTATTGTGCGAACCCTCCATTGTCCGTGAATCATTGAATGAGAAAGATAGTCGCATACCAGGTGAAATTCCACTACGTTACACAAGAGATTTACCATATTTTCCCATCCTACCTGGTACTTACCCACAGCGTACACCAGTCAGCGCAAATTCGGATGGTATTGGAATGGTTGATCCGACGGATCATATACAGTAGGGCCTCCCGAGAGGTGTTTTAGGCTTATCGTTGGCAAAACACAGTACCACAGGATTCTGACACGCGTCGGAGAGAAGATGGAACAACGACAACACATTATTACCTATTACCTCGTACTACTTATCACCACTGTGGTTACCAGAGTAATTGTTAGCAAGAATAATAAATTTACAGTTCTCAGATCCCGTGTGATCATCTTTTTTGTTTGTGGGGAATCGGAACGAATCACTCTAGGCCTCGTTCCAATCGATTTTTAAATTTAGCAAAATCATTGCTATCACGTGGCTAATAGTATAATAGTCGAGTTGCCAATCCTATGCCAACATAAAAACGACCATATCTCCAAAAGTATGATAGTCAGCACAGCAGACGAACACATGCCATACTCGCAAGAGGATGTAGAATAAGATTCCGGTGCGATTCATTAGAATAGGCCTTCAATCAATCGAAAAAAGATGATCACGCGGGGTCTGAGAACTGTAAAATTACTGTTGCCATCATGTCGATGGCCGCAACGAGCAGCAGCACCGCAGAAACAACGTTTCTTCTATCCGAGTGGATCCGCCGTGCCATAGACGAGGTCGATCTCTCTGCTATCGTCAACGTCAACGCCTCCACCGTTGCCGCACCGGATCGTCCGTCTCAATGGCCGGCAAATATTCGGAATTCAATGGCGTTATGCTCAGATGAGTACTTAATGTCAGCGCTGAGAGTGGCACATTCATTGGCGGACGGACTTTGCGAGGCAGAAGATAATTTTGCTGAGAAGGGCGGCCGTGAAAACAATAACGATGATGATGAACTCCACCCCTCTTTGTTGCCGGCACCGGGGACAAACTGGGCGGATAAAGTTCAGGTGCATTTATCGTCCGAGGGTGCTGAATTTAACGAAATCAGCAAGTTGCATTTTAATCTTAAGAGTGCAGACTTCTTGCCAATGGGCGAAGCAGCTGATTCTAGGGGACAAAGTGAAGATGGTATGCGGCGTATTTATTCACTTGGTATTGTCTTGTACGAGATATTCTCAGGAGGTGAACGCCCCCCTGAGATGGGGGAACAAACACGAGGGGGAAATCTGATGAAGGCACTGCAGGATTATCCCAAGAGTTGTCTCAAGAGACGGCCGAAAACTTGGATATCTTCCCTATTGATGATGTTGATATTGCTGCTGAACTGAACTCAATATCTGAACTGAACTTATTTGATGACATCATTGAGGATAGATATAGTCTATGCAATGATATTGGGGGGGATGATTTCTTCAACGCCGAAAACGACCGCAAGAGCAAGAGGCAAACACAAAGTTGCAGCTATAAAGTTTATGATGTGTCCGTAGAACCATTGAAGGCGAAATGCCTTCCTGGATCTTTGTGTGATTTGGTTGCCAACATGCTTGATTGTGCCAATGGTAGTCCTAGTCCTAGTGGTGAGGACTCGTATCATAACATGTCGGAGGTTAGGGATGATCTGCAACTGATGCTGGATAAACCCGCAATTTATCTCTACGACCAGGATATTGGGAGATTGTCAATAACTGGCTTACAATTTGGGGGAACTGTGTTTGGTAGGAATGCAGAGTTATCGACAGTTAAGGACGCATATCGTCGATCGGTGTCAGGCGGCAGTGAGTTGGTGATCATCTCCGGCGCCTCTGGGTCTGGAAAGTCGCTATTAGGGTATGAATTTGGGAAACACGTGTCAGCGGGAGGAGGCATCGTTCTATCCGGAAAGTTCGACCAATTGCAGCAGGGTACGCCTTTTAGTGCATTGGCATCCGCTTTCGATATCCACTGTGGCACTTTGTTGGAGGATAGTGGTCCTTCGTCCATTGTGGGAGAGTTAGCGTCAAATCTGAGATCGTCGCTGGGAAGGGATGTCCATCATTTGACCAAGCTCATACCGAATTTGGCAATCATTCTAGGCCCTGCAACATCTCCTATCAATCGCAATGAAGTCTGTGACAACGCCCAGAAGAGACTGCAGTACTTGTTGTGCCAGTTTGTTGACGTGATATCCAGTACATTCTCTGCCCCCGTAACATTGTTTCTTGATGACTTGCAGTGGGCAGATGCAGCATCCATCGAAGCAGTGAATCATCTGTTAACTGCCGCAAGTCTCGCACACGACGAGCGGTTTTTCTTCTTGGGTTGCTGCCGCAAAGGAGAGATCAACGAGGGGCATCCCGTTCGCAAACTACTTAAGAATGTTGAGAGATCGAGTGTAGGCTGCACAAAGATCAAACTTGATTTGATGGACGAGCACACCATCAACACAATGGTTTCGGAAACTCTGAGACTATTGCCGCGTCTTACTCGTTCTTTGTCGAGTGTGATATGTCACAAAACAAAAGGAAACCCGCTCTTCGCGTCTCACCTTATGCTATCTCTCAGCAAAGAAGGTCTACTACGCCCAAGCTTGAGCCGGCGTCGATGGGAGTGGGAGATGGAGAAGATCGAGGATCGGGAATTGCCTGATGACGTGGCTATGTTTCTGAATAACTCGATCATGGAGCTGCCCGATAGTGTACAATCGTCGCTATGTATTTTGTCATGTTTTGGAGCATCTGCAAATGTTTCGTTCATTGAAACATTGGAGAGGGCTCTCCAAAAGAATATTCGTGACGACCTGGATGTTGCTGTAGCGAAAGGCCTGCTAGACAAGATTGGCGTTGAGTATCGATTCAGTCACGACCGTATTCAAGAGGCTACCTACAATATGATGGAAGATGGAACCCGACGCCTCTTTCACTTCACGTATGGACTCTCTCTGGCCTCTCTATCGATTGAAGAAGAATGCGACGGTATCCTCTTCGTCGCTGTGAATCAGCTGAATCTTGGAGGTCCTGCCATCGTTCAAGATCCAAGTCAGAGGTTTACTGTTGCTGGTATGAATTTGAGAGCCGGAAAGAAGGCAATGGAGATGTCAGATTTCAAAACAGCCTTGTCATACATGAATCACGGGATATCTTTCCTGCGGGAACACCACTGGGGAGAACACTATGATTTGAGCTTGGAGCTGTTCGAACTGGCAGCAAAATGTGCCCTTTCTAATGGCGATCACAAGAGGGTGAGCCTACTGTTTGAACAAGTTTTGGGAGTTGCACATTCATTTGAGGACAAACTCGAGATTACGTACACATATGTTCGTTCGTTATTGACCTCTTCGTGTCTTGGGGAGGCCCTTACAAAAGGATTATACGTCTTGAATGAGCTTGGTATTGTTCTTTCTGGGGACTTAGATGCTCTGTTGGTTGAGACCAAATCGATGCTAGCTGAACATTCTGACGAACAGTTGTTGAGTCTCCCTGTGATGACGGATCGAACAAAACTGATGGCAATGAATTTTCTATCAAGGACACAAACTTGCCTCCTCCATACAAACCCAAAATCCCAGCCTAAAGCTACGCTGCATATGGTCCAATATTCACTTCGACACGGTATGAGTGGCTTATCATCGGTCGGATTTGTATTGTACGGAAGCTTTCTTGCCTGTCTAGGCGATATTCCCGCGGGCTATCGGTACGTGAAAATTGCCATCAGGCTTGCAGAAAAGTTGAACGCGAGGAGTAATATGTGTGAAGTGCTTGCTCTGGGTAGTCAAGTCATGGGATACGTCGAGCCATTACAAAGTATGAATGACGTGATGGTTCGTAGCCACGAGTATGGTTTGGCGGTGGGAAGCATCAGTAATGCCATGCTCAGTCGTGTGATGAATATAGTGTGTGCATTCTGGAGTGGCAAACAACTTTCACTCGTGAAGAGTAACGTGGACGACACGTTACGCCTGATGTCATCCCATTCAACTCTTGTTTGGATACTACAGACCCTTCCTCTCTACAGAACGGTGCTAGCCATGATCGGTAATGTTGATGACGTTCCCATTATTCTCGGTAGTAGATCAGACATCGAAACTGAAAAGGAACGAAAAATGAGCGAGACGAACTTGCATCTCTTAAAGGTTGTCCATTTCAACAAATTATTTGTTGGATTTATGTTTCGAAGGTACGATGAAGTAAAGCAGCTCGCCGTAGCATACGATGCCATCGCTTCCTTGCCTTTCAACACAATATTGATCAGTCATTGTATGCATGTGTTTTATTGGGGCCTCATCAACTTTTGGATAGCTCGCAAGACGATGGACGTGATTTGGTTTGACCGCGGAGAAAAGGCTATCGAGAAAATGAGATCTTACGCAGAATGCTCGTCTTGGAACTTTCAGAACAAATTACTCTTGCTGCAAGCTGAGCAGTGTTTCTATCTGGAGGACATTGAGTCTGCAAAGCGTTATTACGATGCTGCCATATTGTCTGCACAGGAGCACAAATTTGTGCACGAGGAGGCGTTGGCGTGCGAGCTTGCAGGTCATTTCATGTTGGAAAGTGGCGAGGGACGTGCAGCACTTCCCTACTTTTTACTAGCTCAGAAAAAGTACCATGAATGGTAAGTACTTATGGTATGCTTGTGCTTTACCTTTACTTTATTGCAATCTCGTTGAAACATGAAAATTCTTACTTTGCTGGTCTTTGTATCTGATAGGGGTGCTTACGCAAAAGAAGAGAGCTTGGGAAAATTCATTAAAGAGCAGTTTGGTAGGGAAACAACAACCGAAACGAACATCGACCTTAGCATTCCCGCAGAGCCAGATCTAAGGAAGCGGAGAGCATCTTGATCTTTTTTAAGTAGATCTCTCTCTTTATCGTGGCGTGGGACAGTCATGCCGAAACATAGTTATAAGTAAATACTCCCAAATAATGTCCAAGTGTTTGTTATTCACTCGTCAACCAGCAAGCATGAGCATGCACTCTTTCCTCTTCAAGTACTTGCTCCTCACATCTTTCTTGTTGAAAATAGTGCTGTGAGAAGAGGATGATCACTATAACTATATAATATAGTTATACAAAGATTGGTCCACGTGATAGCATAAAGAATAAAGAATGATGCCGATGTGATATTGTAATGCAGCAACAAAATTTCTTCTTTAATTGGTGTCTACTGCTACTGCATGCAGAATAGATGTGCTGAATTTCCTTGTCCTTGCCTTGACAAGAGTAGTACAAAAAGAGCTCAACACACAGCTCTCCTTGAACTTTAAACCTGTGATCCGCATTTACTATGAAGATGCATCTGATGAGGCACAACACCTCAATGAAGGTAGAAGCCAAATTCCTTTGTAACTGTCGTTCTACAAAAGAATACTTATCTTTATATCTTTCCTCCTCTAAAATGTGAGATGGCGTCTCTCTACACGGTTATTCATTTCCTGCCTTTTTCACAAATCACAAATCCAAATCGACTGGTTCTTTCAAGGGTGCGCCCCGATAATACTCATCAAAACCATGGCCGACGACGATTCACGCACCGCCCGTCAAAAGGCACTAGCTGAAAAGAAGCGTCGCCTCGAAGAAATCAAGGCCCGTCGTCAAAATCGTCCTTCTGCTACTACTACTGCGGCATCTGCCTCTCCAGCTGCCGCTGCTGCAACCGCCGGTGGTGGAAATCATAATTTAGATGATTACATTGATTCATTGCTCAAGACTTCTACTCCTGGATTGTCTGGAGTGAATACTGCTGTTGATGTCGTTGAAGAGTCTACTGATGTAGCAGAGGTGGTGGCATCGAGCAACATTTCAGAAGAAAGGGAAAATGACAACCAACAACATGGCGATGACAATGACGCTTCCAATACAGCGGCCACTACGGTGCCTCCACCTCAGCAGCAGCAACCCAGGGTGGAGACATTTGAAATTGCAACTCAATGCGAAGAAGATGATTTTCCTCCCCCATCATTAGTGGATGACGAGGGAGTTGAGGAGGAAAAGGAGGACACTAGTAATGACCATGATGAAACTAACGATGGAGATTTAAATAATGTTGTCAACTCAAACTCCATCACCACCATGGAACAAACCATGGCCCAATTGTCCCTCGAAGAAAAACAAAATCTTCTCACCTCACCGCCCTTCAACCACTTCTTATCCACGGCATCCAAACGTGTGGAACGATTGCTAGGTGCATCAGATGAAGGGCTCATGTATGGAATATTCAAAGAAAAGGGGTCGTGGGGTAATACTGACTTTAGTATGGATTATGCTGCTCAAGATTCAAAAGAGGCTGATGATGACAACATGGAGGATGAGGAGGAACAACAACAGGCATTTCAATCGGGTGGATTTTTTACTGCAAAGGCTACTTACACTTGTCCCAAATGGACGAATGGAAGAAATGTTACGGATATTGAATGGTGCCCTAGTCATAAGGAGTGGGTGTTGGCTAGTTACAATAATGTGGTGCAGCATCATCCTTCTTCATCCGCAGCAACAGCTGGAGGAGCAGTGGCAACTCGTAACTTGTCACCAAATGAACAATTCTCCTCAGCATTCACCACTCACTCATCCTCTTCTATACCCAACGAGGGCATCATTGCCATTTACAATTTAACCATGCCCGAACGTCCCGAACACATCTTTTGCTCCGGATGTCCAATTGTTCACTCTCAATTCCATCCGGTAGAACACCCCAAGTTGATTTTGGGTGGGGGGACTTCTGGTCAAGTGTTGGTTTGGGATGCACGTGTTGGGAGGTATCCGGTACAACGGAGTAGTATTGGGAGTGGGGGGCATGATGTTGAGTTGGTTGGGATGAAGGTGTTAGGTGGTGGTGGTGGTAGTGGTAGTGAGGGGGGAAGTGGAATCGCCGCAGCAGGAGGAGGGTCATTAACGACATGTAAGTTAGTCACTGCTTCCAGTGATGGTAAGGTGAATTATTGGTCGGTATCGAATTTGCGTGATCCGGTTGAACAGGTGAAGGTGGATGCCAACTTGAGTTGTTTGGATGTATTGCAGTATGGGAGTAATGAAGGTGTTGTTTGTGGTGATGAACGGGGTGGGATGCATGCTATATTTGCTTCGTCTGGACGTGATGGAAGTGGTGGTGGAGGAGGTGGAGGAGCATCATCCAAGCGAGTTGTGCGAACAATCCATTCTGGTGGGGTGTTTGGGAATAAGAATCTGGACGATGCCACATCTTTGGAAGGGGATGATGAAGCATTGGACTCGGGCCATTATGGTATGGTCACGGCTGTTGCTGCGAGACCGGCCATTGTCAACAATGCGAATACCCGTTCCAGTATGAAAGAAACGACAACACCGTCGTCGTCTGGTATGTCCAAGGGATTCTTACGAGGAGCGGGTGGACTACTCGTTACCACTGGTGTTGATTGGTCCACGAAGCTTTGGGCACCTGGCTACACTGATGCACCATTGATGAGTTTCTTGAGCAATTCGTATGATTATATGAGCGATGTTCAGTGGAGTCCCGTCCATCCATCTGTCTTTGCCACAGCGTCGAGCAATGGTACGGTGAATATCTGGAACTTGGCTGCCTCGTTAGATCAACCTATTAGTGGTACGGAGGGCATATCCATTGATGAATTTTCTGGTGCCGATTCTGCCACTGCATCATCTTCATCGCGCCAAGGCTTGAATAGATTGAAATGGTCAGCCGATGGACGTCGTATGGCTGTGGCATCGGGTGATAAAATGCATGTACTAGGTGTGGGTGAGGATGTTTGGAAGACAAAGGGTGATGAGGAGGGTAAAGTGATGAATAATTTACTCTCAAGGGGTTTGATTCAGGAATAAACGAAATAACATGCACAAATATAGACATTGAGTCAAAGTCAGCCTGTGTTAAAGCTGAAATGGTAGTGATACTTGATACTGAGAGCCTGGGCTATTATTTTTTAGGGCATTTTGTTAAAAGAGCGATTCCAAGAGAGGCAAAGGGGTAAGCATTTTAGCTCTCTTATTAATCATTTTAAGCAAATGTAAACATAACTTTTCTCTTTTAGTTTGACGTAAGCAAGTATGCTATGTTCATTCGGGTTCAGGCAAACGGCATCAAAATCAAACAAGTTCGGGTGTTAAATACTATCAACTTTCTAAGACTCAGAAAACAAGCTAAGACTCAGAAAACAAGTCTTCAAAGTCCTCAGCTTAGTCTTCGCTGCGGTCTCCAATCATGGTCAGAACTTTATTTCTGCACTTGTTCTGAAGGGTTCTGAGATCGCTAGTTCTGGGGCTTCCGCATTCATCTTTGACTTGACTGAAGACTTGTCCCCTGCACTGGTCAACTGCAGCGTCGCGACAATTCCTCCTCCACTTCTTGCTCACCGAATTCATCCCCATGATGCCGCAATGACTGTAGGCAATCTCACGAGCTGCCGCATTGCCCAAGTCAACACACTCGTCAGCAGAGTCACGGAAGCACTCCTTTTCTTTCTCGACAACACCCTCCTTCATACCAGCGCTGGCGCCTTTATTGAAGGCCCTTTTGCGCCAGTCGCCATTGCCGCCTCTATTCCACCCCTTAGTACGAATTTGGCGATTAACTGATTTTTGGAAGCTCCCCCAGGCAGAAGAACAGGAGTTTCCAGCATTACGCCATAGTCTATCGGCCTCATCACGTCCTGCCTCGCGACCTTGATCGAAAGGAGTAAGCGTTGGCATGGGTGTTGGACTTTGTGTTGGACGGCGTTTCTTCTTGGTGGCGAACACGTTGCTGTTGCTGTTGTCGACAGGCTCGTCCTCGGAGTCCATCAACCCATCTTCGGAGGAGGCAGAATCTTGGGGGTACACGTCAAAGGATGCCGAGGAGGGTTCATAGTCGTAGGTATCAATCCCACTTGAGGACTGTTGGTAGATGAAAGGATAAAAGATGATAAAAGGAGAGGGGTTAGCGTTCGTAACAAGAGGCCAGAGCACAACACATGATGGGCACGCCATGGTCCATGGCAGGCACTCCATCCACATCACATGAGCATAATAATCACATACAGGACAATTAACTGCAGCTACTTACAGAGGCAACGGCGCCTGGAGCGGCGGCGAAAACAGCAATGACGGCGGAGATGAAGAGGAGCTTCATTTTGTTATTGGGATATCTTGTGTTTGATGTTGTATCTTTTGCTTTGCAAAACTTATGGCAACTGGAGAGTGGAGAGTAGAGAGGCAGCAGAGAACCCCTGAAGCTGGGTAATGTGAAGGCTGGACGCGTGTCGTAAATATTAATTCCGCTGTAAAAACTGTATGTATCAATCACATTGAGGTAATGTGAAGGCTGGACGCGTGTCATTATCAATTCCACTTCACAGGAAATGCAGAGCTGAAATAGCAAGATGGAGGTCTTGTTTCATGCCATTTCGTGAGGCTTAGATCGATAAGTAGCCAGAAGCAAAGCAGGTAACTTACTAAATCCGAATCGACCCGTTAATATTTAGAGTCCGTCCTATCTTCTTATCTGCTTCTCTCTCAAGATCCAAGAAGGCAGGTAACAGCTCTTATGATGAAGCAATCTTACCTCTTACTCTGTGTTGGCAGAGCGATTCCATGATTGGCAAAGGAATGAGCATTAACTTATTCTCGTTGAGCGCCGTGGATATAAAGCAGAATATTTAATCTGTCCAAAGATGTTGAATCAAGCGTAAATAAACATAACTTTTTCTTCTTCTACTAATTGTGTTATTGTATCAGCTACGTTCATTTGGGTTCAGGCAAACGGCATCAAAATCAAACAAGTTCGGGTGTTAAATACTCTCATCCAGTCAAGCGACTAGTCTTCAAAGTCCTCAGCTTAGTCCTCACTGCGGTCTCCAATCATGGTCAAAACTTTATTTCTGCACTTGTTCTGAAGGGTTCTGAGTTCGTTAGTACTGAAGCCGCCGCCGCATTCGTCTCTGACTTCACCGGAGACTTGTCCCCTGCACTGGTCAACTGCAGCGTCGCGACAATTCCTCCTCCACTGCGGGCGCTCGCCTTTCGAAGACGACGTCCCGAATCTGGGGCAAAAAGCGTAGGCAATCTCACGAGCTGCCGCATTACCCAAGTCAACACACTCGTCAGCAGAGTCACGGAAGCACTCCTTCTCTTTCTCAACAACAACCTCCTCCATACCAGCTCTAGCACCTCTATTGAAGGCCCCTGTGCGCCAGTCGCCATTTCTATCCCACCCCCTAGTACGAATTGTGCGATCAACGGTGTTTTGGAAGCTCCCCCAGGCAGAGGAACAGCGGTTTCCAGCATTACGCCATAGTCTGTTGGCCTCAGTACGTCCTGCATCGAGACCACCATCGAAGGAAGTATCCCTATTGTTGCTGCCAGTCGGGCGCCTAGTTGGACGGCGAGTTGGATTGCGGTTAGGACGGCGTGTTGGGCGACGTGTTGGATTGCGATTAGGGCGACGTGTTGGACGGCGTGTTGTCCTGCGTTGATCCTCCCTGTATTCACAGCAACCAAGATCACGATCTGAACCGCGTCTGGTGTCACACATCCAAATGCATGCAACACGGTTATCGCAAGTGTTAGGTCCAATGCCATCACAGTTGGGGTTGTTAGGATTTCCAAGGGCAATGAACATGTTGTTGTTGTCGACGGGCTCGTCCTCGGAGTCCATCAACCCATCTTTGGAGGAGGCAGAATCAACGGGGTATACGTCAAAGGATGGGGCGGAGGGTTCAGAGTCATAGTTGTTAACTCCACTTGAGGACTGTTGGTTGATGAAAAGAGGATGGCAGATGATGAAAGCAAGGAGTGGGGTTAGCGTTCGCAAGAGCATAACACAAGATGGGCACGCCATGGCGGCACATCACATGAGCCATGAGCACAATAATCACATGCAGGGTGCAGGGCAACAACAACAACTACTACTACTTACAGAGGCAACGGCGCCTGGAGCGGCGGCGAAAACAGCCATGGCGGCGGAGATGAAGAGGAGCTTCATTTTATTATTAATAACTTGTGTTTGATGTTGTATTTTTTGCTATGCAAAAATTATGGCAACATGTGTGGCAGCGGCGAACCGCTGAAGCAAGATCGGGCGGGTGCTTGAGCAAAAAGATCATCTCCACGTACAAACCATATCAATTCCGCTGTGTAAAACATTGGTAAAGTGAAATAGAACGCGTGTCGTATTAATTCCACTGTAATAACATCCAAGAGCACATGCTTTGGCAAGATGACGGTCTTGTTTGTTGAGATTAGGACGCGTGTTCAAAGAGCGATATTTTGGTGATGCAAAGCAGACACGTGTCTGAATTGGACCCGCCAATTCCTCCTTCCTCCTCCGACTTCCGTCTCCCTACTTGGCTTCCGACTTCCGACAAGATGTTGCACTTGCCTGTGCTCTGTGAACAACGAGACAATTAAGACCATGCCTCGAGTACACGGCATCAACCTCGGCGCACGTCGAGGACGTCGGCGATCTGGTCCACTCGGTGTTGGGGTGGCTTCTGCTGCCGCTCCTTCTTCCAGTAGTGGCTTGACAAATAATGTTACCGGCGCAAACAATGATGATGCCAGCAATGCGGACCCCGCCGCTTCCTCTTTGGGTGATGATGCATCATCTTCCTCTTTGACACTGGCTGCTATCGACCAACAACTAAATATTGCCAGTAATAATATCTCGGCGTCGATGGCTGATGAGAATAATTACAATGATGATGATGATGATAACAATGTCACAAACGAATTAGGAAAAGTGTGCGGCAGCACTCATCAAATGACGCTCAATGATGCAATCTCTACAGCGCAGTCACCGACTACTAATCAACAAGATGTCAACGGCCAAGACCACCAGTCATTACATTCACCAACAAGTCCAATAGCAATAAATCATCAATCTTCATCAGAGGATAATTCAGTGTCAACTCCACCGGTAACAGAGTCACAAGCAACCGCAATCACATCAAATAGAACATCATCGACCACGATTATAAATACTTGCACTACAACAAATAATAATGAGAGAACAATTCATACCAACAATAAAAACAACGACAACAGCAGCAGTAGTGTCATCAAACCACAATCCAAGGAGTCCATTCAACATTTGGAATTTAGTTCACATTCATTCTCAGTTCCGTCAATTACTAAAAAGTCTACTTCGAATAGCTACCAATATGATGATGATGATTTTGGTGGTGGTGGAACTGCATTATCATTTGGAATTGGTCCTTCTTTGGAAACGCTAAAAGAGGAGGTTGAAGGTACTGAACAAGACAAGTCGCCTGATGAAGAGGATCAAAAGCAACAACAACAAAAGCCAACAACAGCAACAATAAAAGCATTGAATCCAAATGCCCAATGGCTCTATAAGCAATGCAGCACCGCCAAATCAAAAATGGAATACCCCCATTCCACACTTCACCTATCCACTAAAATCCTCACAGCAATACGACAACACTACTCGTCCAATTATGACAGTGACACAGATGAAGATGAACGGATACAAACTATTCAAAGTTTATTATTCAAGTTGATTGATGAGGGGAAGAAACGTGATTTACAGTTTGTGTTGGATGTTGGTTCAAAGTCGTTGGAGTTGTATGAGGATTGTTGTTGTGTGGAGGGGTTGACTGTGGATGCTTTACGGGATGTTGCCGTGGCTTGTGGTGATGATGTTGTTGAGTTGGATTGTGGTGGAAATGATAATAATAATGATGGTTTGAAGGCTGATGATATTAGTATGGGTGGCAATGCTACTACTCCAAAGAAAGATGTGAATGGGCAATCGAACCAAAATGACAATGAGGGTGGAGGTAACAGCACTCCCGCTACAGCTGCCGAGTCAACACCGTCTCCTCAGAAAAGAAGGGGGGAAGAGGAGGGGAACAACAACAACATTGCAATGTCATCGTCTACTACAACTCCATCGTCTTTGATGAGGAAGAATATTCGATCACGTCGTAAGAAACGACCGAGTGGAAGAGTCAATGATACACCCAATACCAAGGAGAAAACAAAGGAGAATACCACTATCAACACTGATGGAAAACCACGTGCTGGCTTTCACATCCAAAATAATGATGATGATGAATTGAACATGCAAGAGGATGATGATAATGAGAAGTGGTCATTTCTATCTTCTGCCCAGAATCAAGCCGCAGAGTCTAATAATGTTGACGATGGTGATGAGGAAGAGAGACAACCGCAGTCACCGATTAGAACGCGTGGTATGAAGCAATCATTGGCATTCACTGCCGAAGAAGAAGAAGAAGAAGATGGTAATGATAATGATGTCGAGGTGATGCAAGAGGATAGCGAGTCTGTAGAGAAAGAGTTGGAAGTCTCTAAGGATGAAGTGGAAAATTGCGATCATGAAGAAGATAATGGCAGCGAAAATGATGCCGCCGATTATGATGTCGAGGTGCAAGAGGCTGCCGAGTCGGCCGAAAAAGAGTTGGCAGTCTCATCCAGGAATGTCCTGCGCGATGAGGAGAAGGTAGATGACGAAATCAATGATGAGAATGATTCTTTGGTCCAGACTGCAACTCTTTCATTCGATCATCCCAATGATACAAGCAACGATGAAGAGACCCGCAGCAACAACGGCGCCGAAGACGCGCTGTCTGTGAATGAAATACCTCCTCCTCTCGAGCCAGCTGACAGCGACGATGAGTCGAAATTCTCCCAGGGAGAGAGCGATCTTATTGATGAAGTAAAACTATCCTCAAGAAAACGAAGCGAGCGGAGAGAGTTAGTCCGAATTATGTTTACTGGTGTTACTCCTACTCGCAGGCACATGCAAATGATCGAGACAATTGGGGCTGAAATAGTGGAATCAATTGAAAAGGCACACACTGTCACTCACGTTATTGTGACAGATGGTAGGGCCAAACTGAGACGCACTCCAAAGCTCATGATTTGTATTTGTAAGACGTCGAATATCTTGAGTACGGAATGGCTCGAGCAATCTGCAAATGAACAGAAGGTGCTGGACGCAGCACCATTTCTTTGGGTTAACGACAAGGAAGCTGAATCGAAGTATAACTTTTCGATGAAAGATACAGTACAAAACGGTGTACTTGCTCGTAAACATCGCGGCGGAGTTTTTGGCGGATACTATTTCTATATTTGCTCGGGGATTGCTGGAAATCGTGCGCCATCCTTAAAAGAGTTCAAGCTCATTATAGAAGCAGCTGGTGGGCATCTGTTGAATTCCCTCGCTCCCTCGGAAATCTTGGATCCTCTCAAAACGGTGATCCTCACCAGCGACCCACCAACTCCTTCTCAGCTGAAAGAACGTGGAGTGAAAAATATTGCAAAATGTGGAGGCAAACTAGAGACGACTTCATGGCTTTTTCATTCCATCATTACGCAGACGAATTCCATCTACGAGGACGATGATACAGTCGCAAGTGTTTCCACACCAGGTTCCAAAGTATCTCATGTGGAGGTGGCTTCGCCGCTACCGAAGAAACCGCAAGGCGCACCGGTACCATCCTCCGATGGCTGCAATCAAATCACAACTCGAGATAACTTTCTCTCAAACAATCAAGCAATGTCATTGATGGAATTTCTTGAATCATCTGGAGATGAAGCCTTCATTCTTGTGCATAGGCTATGGCAAAATTATTTCAATGAGGGTGTGAAATCATCCAAAACTCCTCGCAAGGTGTCATCTAAACCCACCCGCCGTCTTCGTGGTCGGACACACTCGTTGAGTCCAATGGTAGGAGCTACGGCCGCTTCAAACCAATGAGAAAAATGGATCTGCTCCAAAGAAGGAAAGCATACTTCATGAGAATCCTTATATTACATGGGAAGCTATTGTCCTCTTTACTCTGCAGATTCGTGCGAGAGAACTAGAGGCTTATAAGTCGTTGGTTTCAGACAATTCTGTGCCGGCGGGTTTGCACGTTTCCTCGCCGATCGCTATCCAAGCTAAAGGGAAAGCGCTGTCTCTCCTGGTAAGTAGTGATGGCGTCGAAAGTTTTGGTACATTGCAAGATGTCTTCTCTCTCCATCAGAATCGGTCGTCGGGAATGATACCAGAGCCAGTCGTCTCATCGTTTGCACTAATGGCCATCGAGGCTGTGAGTGCGATGCACGCATGTGGTGTCGTGCATAACAACATTGGGATAAATTCATTTCTCGTTGCGAAGCGTGTTGAGAAGAATGCACAGCAAGATGAATGGTTTTCTACAAATAATTGGGTTCGGTGACAAATCTATCGTGCTCACCTGTCACGAGCACGATTGTAAACAGACTCACTATGAGCACGATTATAACTGTCTCGCGAACATTATTCACCAGTTGCTTACGGGAGGCATCGGGATTACCTTCACCATGAACCGAGATGGGTCTGTAGAAGTTGTATCAAAGCAATTCATCAGTGGAAATTTGTTCTTACGCGGAGCATTAAGCTGGTGTGCGCTGATGGATGCATTATTGGGTATCGGTGATGTGCGAAAGAGCGACACCACCGATCAATTCAGGTTGGCGTATCCAGTCAACCTCTTACAACTTGCGAACGAGGATGATGCTCCAAATAAACGTCTTTACCAGTTTGGTTGGTCGTCTCGAATGTTGCAAGAGCTACTGTCTACGCAAAATGATGGCCTTTTTACCTTTCTAGAAGCACTGTGTACCCTAAATTCTCGATTTGTGCTCCCGAATGTCAATTTGGAGTTATTTTGCCTGCAGTCCATCTCCTGACAATCAGACATTTGAGTTCGCAACTCAACTAAGGATTGCAAAGGAAAACGAGAGTCTTCATCGTGAGTTTGCTCAAAAGGAGGCCAAGCTTGAAGCAAATGTTGTGGCATTAGAGGAACGTGAATCGCATCATCGTGGCCGTGCTGCTCAATTGAAAGTAGACTTGCAGAACAATGATAGGCTTCACAAGTCTATCTGGAAGAGAGAGCGTGAGGTACAAATGAGGAGGATCAAAATGGCCGAGAAAATGTCGCAAGAGGAAGAGCGTCTGAATAGAATGAAACAGGCGATTTGCTGAAGGAACAGCATCTTGAGGAGAGGATTAGACGGTTGGAGGAGAGCAAGCAACGTCCACGTGAACATTGCGAAGAACAAGCAGTATCAAATCATTCAATTGCACGTTCTCCTCACAATTCAAGTAGTCTCAAACGAAAGAATGAAAGTCTACACCAAACACCACCTCCGAATCATTCCAACTTTCAATCATTGGAACATGATAATTCACAGATGCTTTCGTCTCAGAGTAAGAGACGTCGTTCAAGGATTAATTCCAACCTCGAGCAATTGACACCACCCCAATTCAAGCCAAATACGAATGGCATGACGAACAGCAACGAAGAATACCCGCGACAAGAATTGAATAATTCAGAATTATATGCAGAGATGAAACAACAACCACATCATGAATCTTCACAGGAGAGCAGATTCTCCCAAGAGAGCAGCAGTCAAAAGAGGAAGAGGGGAAATAGAGGCAAGTCACCATTGGCATTGCAGCTGGATTCGCTGCAGAGTTTACCCAAGTCTCCCAAGAAACAGCCCAAAACACAGCCCAAAAAAGTATTCATCGCCTTTGAGGAGGAGTGAAAAGCGAGTGCTAGGTTCTTCTGTGTGTGTTCCCCTCAAATCTATTATATCATAAAATGTTTCATGAAAGATTTCTTAGTACCATATTTTGTGCGACTTCCTTTTCATGATGTATTTGCTGGCTGGCAGGGGCTCAGCTTCTCAGCTGCGCGATAACATCTCTCTCCCTCTTTCTCCCCTCTAAAGATGGATTTATTTATTTCAACACGCCGAACACGAACAAAGTGGACTTTGAGACAATCCCTCATCTTCAAGTAAGCAAGCGAGCAAGGCTGAAGAAGAGAGTGCAATTCGGTCGGAACTCAGATACGTGTCTGGTTCGCATCACTCGATTTCCGCCTCTTCATCTTTCGACACGCGCGCGTCCAGCCTCCAACAAGCCATTTTTCCTACCCATGACACGCGTCCATCCAGCCTTCACACTACCAACAGGTGCTGCTTCACGTTAAATTGATAAGGCCCTACACAGCCAGCCGTGGAGTTGAGGAATAGGTATTTCGCATAACGCAACTCTCCAACAGCCAAATCCAACAACATATCATCCTGTTGATGCATTGCACATTGCACATTGCACAGAGCTTCTTGTCCACATGATGCATAATATCGCCACCACCATTGCTATCACCGCTCAACTCTTCCTTGCTCTCTCTTGGAATACTCCCACCGCTGCCGCCGATGTCATCGGATCCCTTCGAGGCAGCAGCAGCCGCCGCCTGGAACAAGCTGAATGTGTCTGCTCACCAAGAACATTCACCTTTCGACTTAATTTTAATGGAAGTTGTGACGTTAATACCATCCAAGGCAATCCAGGAGTAAATGGAACTCAATGTGAACTTAGAGGTAATCCACCGGGAAACGAAGTCGAAGACAAAACACCAGTTGAGGTCGTATTTGTGCAAATCATGGAAGTCACCGCCGAGAAGAACTGGAGGCATAAGATTTATGAAGGACCATTCTATGATGGAGACACAATCGATTATACATCAATGTCGGATTCACTTCAACCTGGTGAACTTTTGGGAGAGCAAGACGTACCACTAGGTTTCTTCATGAAACTGACAGGAAAGAATGCTGGAGACGAGTTTGGATGTACAATCTTGATAACTGTGATGCTGAACCTATCACAGAGGGAAATGCAATCGGTTTGTTTGAAGTGGTAGAGTATAAATCTGCCATTCCTGCATTCTGTCCTGCGGTTGAATTGTCTTCATTCGAATTGGATGGTGATCCAGTGACCGAGGTGTAAATGGGCTGCCATACCTGCATTCTGTCCTGCGGTTGGATTGACTTCATTGGAGTTGGATGCTCATCCGGTGACCGAGGTATAAATGGGCGGGTAGATTAACAATACACGATGAATGTGAAGAAAGAAAAGGAGATGAATGAAGTAAGAGCGGTGTTACTAAGTAGGATTAGGATTATCAAATGTGATCAGCCCTGATTGCCGCGCCTCTATCATGTGTAGATTCATTCTAACATACATATATAAATCCAACAATCTTTTCTCTCCTCCTGGAAGCGGCAGAACTCTTTCTGTCGAAGTTTGGAAGAGCAGTTGTGATGTTTGGAGGAGGAGGTTGGGGAGACCGGGCTCTTCTAAACAGTATTGTTGTGTTATTCATTCGTCAACGTGAGAATCGATTCGAGTCCTTCTGTACGATCATTCCATTCTCAGCTTAGTTGGTCTAATACGTTTGAACAAATCTAGAATAGAGCAATTATGACTCCAATCGAAATCTGGCAGCTTCGACATCCAGGGGCAGGAAAAATAAAGAATAAAGCCATTCATACAAAACAAACTGAGACTTGGTACTGACTTCGTAACATTCTGTACAAACAAATAATTCTATCCCTTTGTTCACTAGATTCTCAATAACCAATAACTTCCACTTCAGCGATGTTCAACGTTCCAGACGACTTCTTTTGAACTCTGACATACCTTCCTTGGACACTACCAAAGTTCAAATTGTACACCGATTTAACGTCGCCCGCTGCAATACTCATAGTTGCAACAACTACAGTACCTGATTCATCTAGAATTTGAATGTCCGAGTTGTCATTCCTGTCCATGCAGCAATCAGATCGATTGTAGATCGACACACTCTTAATTTTATACTGCTTGTTTGCTCCAAGGTCTACCATCCAATATGGTGAGCCTTCACCGCAAGTATGCGTTACTGAGTTGCCACCCCACTGTCCATTTGTGTTGCCATCAATGGCACGGCTAGCTGCTCCATTCCAGCATGTAGTCGATTGCGAAGCGACAGCATCAGCTCCACGAGCAAGATTGGAAGCTGGAGGTGCAATCTGGTAGCCCAGAACTTCAACTTCTGTAAGTGATAGACAGTCAGGACTTCCCAGCTTTACTTCAACGTACTGACCAACAGGAGCATCATCGGAGAAGTCTAATGATACTGCATCATAGCGATCTCCTGTGCCAGGATAAAATCGACTTGCAACAACCTGCATGTTCTCATCCAAGACAGTGACAGTGAAGTCTTTGAGCCTCCCCCAACAACAATCATTCCGATTATACACATTCACAGTCATAATCTCTCCTTCTCCAATATAGACTCTCCACCAAGGAGAAGGCGAATCAGAACATTGAGTGTGTGTGTGACCGACACTATTGGCACCATTTGTCTTCACTCCATCAATAGCAATATTAGCTCCGTGACCTTCATATTCTGACGACTGCTGAGCTGAGGCTCCAGATACCAAAGCCAAGTTCATCAAAGCTCTGGTTGGCGAAGAAGTATCAGCAGGTGCGAGTGTAGGGGAACCTGAAGGAGCATATGTCGGTGTTTTACTGATTGTTGGCTTGAGAGTTGGAGCAAGGGTTGACGGAGAAAGCGATGGGGTCAGGGTTGGAGCTTTGGTCAGTTGCCAACCGAACACTTGGACCTCAGCAATATTGAGAACACCAGCACTCGTCTTCTTCTGAACTCGAACATACCGACCTTGAACATTATCAAAACTCAAGTTGTAAACTGATTTAACGTCACCAGCTTCAATCGTTTGGGTTGCGACAATGTTACTAGAATCATCAAGAATCTGAATGTCCGAGTTGTTATTCCTGTCCATGCAACAATCACGTCTGTTGTAGAGAGCAACACTTTTGATAACATGTTCATTCGAACCAAGATCTACCTTCCACCAAGCAGGATCTGTTTGACCTGAACATGTGTGCTGCACTGAGTTGCCACCCCACTGTCCATTTGTGTTGCCATCAATGGCACGGCTAGCTGCTCCATTCCAGCATGTAGTCGATTGCGAAGCGACAGCATCAGCTCCACGAGCAAGATTGGAAGTTGGAGGTGCAATCTGGTAGCCCAGTACTTCAACTTCTGTAAGTGATAGACAGTCAGGACTTCCCAGCTTTACTTCAACGTACTGACCAACAGGAGCATCATCGGAGAAGTCTAATGATACTGCATCATAGCGATCTCCTGTGCCAGGATAAAATCGACTTGCAACAACCTGCATGTTCTCATCCAAGACAGTGACAGTGAAGTCTTTGAGCCTCCCCCAACAACAATCATTCCGATTATACACATTCACAGTCATAATCTCTCCTTCTCCAATATAGACTCTCCACCAAGGAGAAGGCGAATCAGAACATTGAGTGTGTGTGTGACCGACACTATTGGCACCATTTGTCTTCACTCCATCAATAGCAATATTAGCTCCGTGACCTTCATATTCTGACGACTGCTGAGCTGATGCCCCTGAAATCAAAGCCAAGTTAATCAAAGCTCTGGTTGGCGAAGAAATATCAGCAGGTGCGAGTGTAGGGGTGCTGGATGGAGCATATGTCGGTGTTTTACTGATTGTTGGCTTGAGAGTTGGAGCAAGGGTTGACGGAGAAAGCGATGGAGTCAGGGTTGGAGCTTTGGTCAGTTGCCAGCCGTACGCCTGGACCTCAGCAATTTGAATATCACCGTGTACTGATTTATAAACTCGAACATACCGACCTGGTACATTGTTGAAGTCAAAAGTGTACTCCGAAGATACTCCCACAATCGGTTGACTGTCAATCACAATACCCTCATCATTCAAGATCTGAACCTCTGAATTTACCAAGCGATCCATGCAACAATCATTTCTGTTGTAAACTTTGACGTGGTTGATGATGTGTTGCACATTCTCACCAAGATCTACCGAGAACCATGGATTATCCTCGAGACAAGTGTGTTGAACAGAATTGGCGTACCAGTTACCGTTAGTATTGCCATCAATTGCTCTGTTAGCTGATCCTCCAAAGCAAGTAGTTGATTGTGAGGCAGTGGCAAAATTACCAAGTGCTAGGTTTGAACGGTCTGCGGGGTTGTACATTGTTGGGGTTGCAGTGAAAGGAGACTTGGTAGGCTCATCCGTAGGAGCTGGGGTTGCCGGTTCGATACACTGTCCATTCTGGCATGTTCCCCATAGCTTGGAATTACATGCTGTGCCATTTGCCAAGAAGGTAGATTCAGTTGGACATGAACCGTCTTGGTTGCATCTCCCTACCTCCTGACAGTCACCAGCAAGGGAACAGCCACTACATAGACGTACATCATTGAACACTTGCAGCTCAGCAATATTCATGTCACCATAGCGGTTCTTAATCACGCGAACGTATCGTCCTATCACTCCGTCAAAGTAAATGTAGTTCTTTGATATGAAGTTGATGATTGGTTGACTGGCAACAACCACGTCGTTCTCATCCAAAACTTGAACCTCAGAGTAGATAAACCGATCACGATTGCCTTCGTCCATCCTGTTGTACAATATGACTGTACCAATAACTTGCTCAATCCCTAGATCTACCATCCACCACTGTAAGGAAAGCAATGAGTGTAAGTTTATGTACATAGATGAGCAAGAAACAACAGAGAAAGCTCCCTACTTACAGGCGAGTCTTCGTTACAAGTGTGAGTAATGGTGTTTGATCCCCAATTCTGGGCAGTATTTCCATCAATAGCTCGACTTGGTACTCCTCCCCAACATAGACTTGATTGCGTAGCAGTACCTTGTCTTGCAACATTTGTAGTGCTTTGCTTGTCACATAGAGGTCCGTACCAACCATCGTCGCATATGCATGCTTTGTTGGCCATGGGCAGAGTGGATGAGTCTCCAAGATATTGCGAAGAACAAGTGCCATGATCTCCACAACGAGACTGAGAGCAGATATCAGTTGAGCAATCAGCCCCTGTAAAGCCTGGCTTGCACATACACATAGCTGTTGCACAGTGACAAAATGAGTTGGTCGAGTCACAAACGTTGTCACAGAGCTCGGGGCATTCTGTAGCAGAAATTGTGCCAACTTCAAGCAGGGGCATGTAAAGGGTAAGATTAGAAGACAAGTAGACATGTGAGTATCAATGTGATAAAGAAGTGTAAACATAAAAAAGAACAAGTGACATACCTTCCCCTCCGAGTGCAGAAGCAGCATTGCAGTCAACTGGATCCATCTTTGGTGGATTGCTACTGACACAAGCACCAGTTTGCCCCCAAGCTTGCCCGCCAAACCCCAAACCATATGTGTATCTTCGGCTATGTTGACTACTAACCACACCATTATTTTCACACGCTCGTCCCACTACATTGAGGTTGACAAACTCTTCACCGAACCTATTACCCATTACAGGATCACTAAACTCGATAATCCAATTACCTGGTATGTTGGTATCATTTCTATCTAGTGATAAACGGTATGATACTTTGTCGACAAGAAGTACAGGAAGACTGTACCCCTGTTTTGATGCAAAAAGGTTTGCAATGGCATGGAAGTTGACAAGTTGAGTAATGTCAGGATCACGAGTGGCTTGCTCGGAAATACCAGATTCTGTATTGTTGAGCCACACCTCAACACGGAGAGATGGAGCAGTCGCAGTATGAAAGTTTGTTGACCAGACTTTAAGTACTCGCAGAGATTCTTGACACAATATTCCTCCACCGTATCGATCACCCAAGCCGATACTATTGGATGAAACACAATAGCCAGTACTCTTCAGGTAGTTGTAATGACCAGACGCAACGCTGACATAACCTTGGGGAAAGATAATGTCCGTGAAGGCAGCTTGTTCTTCGGCAGTAGCAGACTTGACAGCTTCAGCATTTGGAGGGGAAAGGCTGAAGATTCCACCTCCACCTGTTCCACCTCGCTGCAGCCAAATCCAAGTCCCACCTTTTGTTACCTTCCACTTGACATCATGGAGGATATAAGACGGCATGCATAGAAGGCCAGTAACACCCACATTGCAGTGGTCTGTTTTCAAATATAAGGGAGTTACAAGTAGCAAATTGTTAGGATATGACCATATCAATATACTTAAAACCAAACATATCACAAGCTATACACTCACGGTTCGCCTCCAAAGTAACCCAAGAGTCAAACGTAGTACGTTCAATGATGAAAGTTCCCTGATCCGGAAGAGCCATGTTTCCATGAGCATAATAACCATCAGAGATGTGTGAAGCACAACCGTCTGCAAAATTCTTCGTTTCCTTCCAATATATAAGATTGTTATTGTTCCAAGACGTATGCCCACGGTGCTGCATATCACCAGCATTATAATGGCCTACGAAGACTGTATCATAGTCAACATTATTCAGCAGTGACACTGGTTTGCCTCGATCCAATCCATCACCTGTAAGGGGCACACAAGTCCCTTGATTAGTAGACCCATCTTGTTCAATGCTCTGATCCGTATCACGAGGTGCCGAACCACCCAGTGTATACAGCCCAAAACGACTGTGTCCATGAAAGGTGTTTCCTTCCCATCGTCCATATGCTAAATGACTTGTACATACTCGGCCATAAGCGGCTCCTCTTCCACTGCCTGATGCCTGAAGTAACAACCCATTGAAGCTATTACTAACCCTATTGCCAATGAAGTCATTTGCAGCAGTATCAGTGTATATACCAGCATGGTTAAGTGGCGTATCACTCTCGGCATTGAACGTGCCTGGTACAGTGCACCCATGTAATGTAGGATGTGCCAACGACCAAGGACATACCACGACATTGTACTTGATTTGATTCGCCATCTCGTTCCCATCCTCAATGTATATCCCAGCTCCCCTAACATCCCAAAGTACATTATTCTCAACAGCTGACGAGTGAGTACCATGTACGATTATCCCACGTTGATGCCCATGCTCAATAGCATTACCACTAAACTCACAGTCAGGACAATCCGACAAGCGGTGAAAGTGCAAACAGTATTTTCCATCAATACCTCTTTGACCACACTTTTCTAAACGTACATTACGAATTGACATTGTACCCGCATGCATTTGCGCAGTATGCAACCCTACAGTACACTTTTTCCTATGCTCTGTACATCGACAACCTTGGGTGCTTCCAATTTTTGGTTCACAATCAACATGTCTCAGATCATCTCCTGTAATGACAATGTTTCGAGATAGATTGACAACCTCGGCAGATAGAAGGGAAGCAGTACGTGTTTCCTCATTGTATGTTGCCTGACGAGGGGGTATAAACGCTGCCTTCTTGATACTAGGATTAGGACGATCCACGTGAACGGTACCATCGTCATCCAATTGGGTAATACGAAATGTATGGCCCGTACCATCACTACCCTTTTGTGTGGGAGAAATACCAACTCGATCACCAACCTTCCACCCCATACGAATTGGACTATGTAATAACTTGAAACTCTCTTGATTTTGGAGGAATGGTTCAGCTAGGAGACTCCATGTACGTTGCAACTTAAACCCAGTAATATCAACCATTGGTCCGAATGAATTGACAAGAGATGTACCTCCATTGGTATCGCCCACGCCTCCAAAGAATCGTGATCGACCCATTGGATGTATCGCACCGTTATCTTTTAGATATATCCATCCACGTTTATTCGATATGCTTCCAAAATTTATTACGAATTTACCAACTGGTCCTTCGACTGCAATGTATCCCCCACATAAATATGTATCCTCCTCTTCAGATGATGCGAGATCTACATCACGCCAATATATTTCGCCGCGTACTATTAATGCAGGGACATTTAGACTGGATGACATTTTTAGTCTTAACCCTCTCGGTACCCACACATACGCTCGCCTCATTTACATTACACTGAACTTGTGCACTAGCCGCTGAAACAGTTTCAATATTCTCATTAGCTTCATCAACACCATCAGCCTCCAATATAATTTCACTACCATCAAATACAACATCAGTAGCATTAATACCACGTTTACATTCCGATAGTAAAGTGGGTGGTGCAACATCTATATCATTAATGGCACTGTAAGAATTAGATTCGAGTGTATCAAAGTTTGATAGATATTCATTTTCTTGCCATGATTGATAGGCTGATGTTGTTTGCAAATAGGAGAGTGTAGTTGCAATAACAGCAAGTTGGAAGGAAAGAAATTTCCCCATGATTTATTAATTACTTGATTGATACGCGCCTTGATGTGTTGGTTTTATCAGACGCCCAATCGGTTCACAGTGTACGGATGGACTATTGCTCATCAATGCTGCAGCCGCTTTAAACTACTATGATGACTAACCGCACACACCGATACGATGAGTACAATTGGTGCTGTTAGTTGATGAAAAACGGAATGACCATGGCGAACATCAACTTGCACACCAGCTCAACAGAAAAACCGCAAAGAGAAAAACCGTCCAGTGCCAATGCTGCCGTAGCCTACGGCAGTATTGGACACAATCGAATACCGTGCCCGTTGGGATGAGACAGCTGTCTTCAGCTGTTCCCGTTCCATTCGACTGTCCATCACCACAATCAAGTGCGAGCACTGGACCTCGGTTCTTGCTCGTCTGCATTGCACTCAGAGGATACTAAAGGTTACGTCATCCCCCCGGGACAGCCGGGAAAGAAAGACCGCAAACATCGAAAACGAAAAGACTAACTTCTTTGTTGGGGTGCCAAAATTGTGTGGGTTAAATACTGATGCGAACCCACACATCCAGAACCAGAAACACTGCGACTCTAAGAGCCCACCGACCTTTAGGTCAAAAAGAGGATGCGGTGTTGTTGGTTAATGTTCGGGCACCCCACCCCGCGATGAAAGTGCATGGTAGCATGTATCAGGCAGGCATGCACTGCCCATCGCAAAAGAAGGGATAAAAATTGGTTGAGGTTGTTGAGGGTGATGCAAAGTATGGCCAGTTAGCACGAAGAGGTTGTACCCCTGTATCGTCAGCTTTGTTCAAGCGTCATTCTTCAGAGAATACCCCTGTTCGCGTTCTGGCCAAATTGCATCTGTTAGTTGGGCTTGTATGCCGAGTTCAATGTGACAGCGGTGATATCCTGGAAAACACCACCTTCGACGTTGACAAAGTTGAAGTTGCGTTTCATGCTTGACGACATACCAGCTGAGAATTCAAAAAGACTTTCCTTGATGTATTCCAAGAAAGTTGCACTGCGCCATCGGCCCATCTTTTGGATTTGTCGATCCGAGTACCCAGAGAGAGCCAATGCATTTGCCCCTCCACACCTGAGCGAGTGGGTATCAATTCGGTCGATAGGGATGCCCTTGCATGATGGATAATCCAATGCTGCTGCTGCCATTTTGAGGCCAGAAGAAATGTTGGTGTGCGTTACATACTTCCAACTGCCGTTAGACCAAAACGCGGAAAGGAACGTGTCCGCTGTTCCACCGTTGTTGCGGATGTGAAGTATTCTTCGTCCCAACGCCCGCACTGGGCACAGAAAACAGTCCCCATTCTCATGCTGGTGAATGCACACTCCCTTCCAACCATTCTTCTGATTGTCCAGCTTCAGAGTTGCAGACTCTGCCGACATGATCAAATGGTCCGGGGCATTCTTTGGTAGCTGACGTAGCCTTCCGTTCTTGTCCCGGCGAAAAAACGTAACGTCCCGCAGTTTGAATTGCTCTGTCTGCTTTGTCTCGCTCCTGGATGGCTTTCCCGTGTACTCTCCAATCCGAAGGAGATAATAGAATGCAATCAACGTGAGATCCCCCACCGCCTGTTGGAGTGCCGTGGCTCCTGCCTGCCGACCTATGTCGGCCAAAAACTCCGGTACATCTGCCTCAACAGGGAGCTTCTTGATTGTGGGAGGATCCGCCTTACGCCACCCATCCATCATTACCCTGAGCGGGAACAAGAGTTTATCTCCTACATCTTCCTTTGTGGGGTTGATTCCTGTGTCCAGCGAGATGGTCTGACCAATGGCCGTGATAGCGCTGCGTGCTGAGTCAGCCTGGATTTGGCGTCCTCGACCATAGAAACCACTTCGGACTCGTGCTGCAAATCCTGTGAGGACCCTGACTCTGACCAAGTAAGGGGTGGTTGCATGCGCCAAGTAAGGGTCCACTCCCAAAGGTTCGCAATAGGACTCCCAGTGATTCCAATATGTTTCCCTATTGGCGGTAGTCGCCGCCACTCTGCCAGATCGAAACGCTTTGTCAGCAGCAGTGAAATCACCTTCGTAGAGAGCCTGTTTGAAAGTTGGAACACCGTCCAAGAGGTCTGTTGAGGTAATTGGAAACGAGCATTGAAAAACGTCAGTAATTCGTCGTGAGTTTTGAAGTGCCACGCCGGATTGCTACCAAACGATCGAGATGGAATGTCGGTGATGGAATTGTGGTCGCCCTTGATGTGTTGCGGGGTGAGTGGTGATGATTGCCTCAATTTTTGCCTCAGTGCAATGATTTGTAGTATGCACTTTGCAAGGAAGGAGTTCTTGGATGCCATTCGCTTGACCCAGCATACAGTTGGTTGATTATCACTCCACATCCCAACGTGTTTATGCATCAGTTCCGGGCAGATCTCCTCCATTACCAGCCAGAGCAATAAAAATCCTGCGAATTCCAAATCAGAGTTTGTGATTGACCCCGTTGGATTGGTGTCAGACACCAACTCGTCCCGTATCTCTTGCGGCCATTCCATTCGAAAAACTGTTGGAACTACTGCATCCAGTTCTCCCAGGACCACTCCGGCCACGCCATGTCCTGACGCATCCTCAATGCCGATGTAATGGGGGTGCCCCTGCACCAGTTGTTTGCATTTCGTGGGTTGGGCGATGGATTCGTGTAGGAAGTTGCGGATAGAGCCGATAGCATCGTATAGCTCTCGGTTCGTATGGAGGTGAATAAACGCTGGTTCCGTTCGCATCACATCATTGCAATGGGACAGGAGTCCCTTTCCCGCTGGGATAGAGATGAATGCATGCCGAATTTTTGAGATGACTGATTGGAATTCATCGAATGGAACACCTTGCGGCCGATCCCCTCGGCTTGCTCGTAGCCATCCCTTCAACACTTTGAGTAAGGCCTCACGCTTGGAGTTCTCCAACCAGATGGTTTTTTTATCACCATCAAAGATGATGAACCAAGGATCTCCTTCTCCAAAAGCCACTGCCTCCGCACTCACGAAGAGTCACTCAGTCTGTCGCTTTCGCTTCTGAAGATTTGGCAACTTGCCATCAGCACAGATCTTGTTCGCACCCCGTCACCATGATCTGACTCCATTCCGCCAACTCCTTGAATTGGAGAGGTGCAATGAAATGTTTGTTCTTGTATCCCAAAGCCCTGCACTTTTCCCATAAGGTGGTTAAAACATGCCTTCTCGTTCCTGATTTTTGGGAGATCCTTCGGTTCCTTTCCCGCAGCTTTAACAAAATGTATCAACTTAGCCTTGTTGTCAATGAGATTGACTCTGGTGAGTGCATCGAACAGTTCCGGCGGTAACTTTCCCTGATACCGCGAGTCCTGCTCCCCCGGTTGACCCAATCCTTGCTGCTGGAACAGCTGTCCGGCCTGATGTTGAGCCTGCCACGGTGCCGGACCCCCCGTCACAGCAGAAGGGGCCGCAGCATAGGGCCAGAACCCAGCGCTAGGTTCCCTGTGGGATTGGAGTGCTAGTTGTGGGCACCGTCTTCCATTTCTCGGGGAACTCCAAGACGTTGATTTCCGCAGCATTCTGAATCTGGATGTCATATAGATTCAAGTTAGATTCAGGAAAAGCGAGCCCAGCATCCATCTGCTCCGCCGTGAGAGTTTGTTTGCAGTACTTTTTTGCATCCACAACCACCAGCCAGAAAATCTGCCGCGCCCGAACCCCGAAGTACCTGCTGGCATTTTGCTCCGCATCGTCCGTCATTAACGTTCTGAGAAGTCGCCGGAGCTTGATATACAAATCCGCCCTGTAGCCAAATAGCAACCACACCATGCCCGTGAACACCGTAAGTGTTTTTACCAACGTGTCATAATCTGCTGGGGGACTAGGGGGCTCCCACTTCTCAGTCTCAATCTGGGCAGCCTCACTAAGCGTGCGATTGTGCGCTGATGCGTCCTCTGCCTTTTTTGCTGTTTGGCGTCGTTGCATTTCCATACGGGACAAGGGCATTCCAGCAAACGGAGTGAGCCGCTTATGTGCCTCACTATAATAATCAGCCTTAGGGCGAAAATCCGCATTGAGCCATGCCTTCAGCACTTCAGGCTCAGGTTCGTACGCCTTGTGCAAAACCAGTCCTTCCGATCGTGCCCACTGTTCCATGGCCTGTTTGGCCTGGATCCAAATGTCGTCGAGGTCATCTTTCTTCTTTCCCACAGTTAGGTACCACCATGCTGCCAAATCCTCTTTCTTGGTCACGTTGCATAGGCTGAAAATGCGTGCCCACCCATCCTTGGAGTGCTTGACCGTCCCTGCTCCTTTTGCTGTCGACGTGGCTGCTGCTCCCAACCCATGTTGGACTTGGTTTAGCATTGCGGCGTTCTGGACGGTAGTTTGGGACTGCATCTGCCCCATTTGCTGCATCATCATCATGGTGTGCTGCTGCGATTGTTGTGACATTTGGGCCAGAAGTGAAAGGGTTGCCGACGTATTTGGATCCACACCCGGCGGTAGAGCTGGCTGTGCCGGAGTGGTAGGGTTGTTTGCCGGCGTGGTAGGGTTGCTTGCCGTAGAAGACGTAGAAGACCCCTGACGCGTCGTGAGCACCTCCTCACACCACTCCTGAAACTGCTCCTCGGCCTCATCCGTAGCCGCTACCGGAAGACGCAATTGGCTATCTTCGCCCGTGCCTTCCTGAGATGCTGCTAGAAGCCAGTCCTTGATGGACTTGAACTTCTCCTCAAGCGGGAACAGCTCGCAGAGCGCCACATATCCCTGGATGCAAGTGTATCCCTTTGTTATCCATCCGTACACTATTTCAGCAAGACAAGTAGGCACCAGCAGAATCCGTGGGAGAATCACTTTAGTTCCTTCCTTGATAGAACCAACTTTTGGGGGAGACACCCCCTCCTGTTCCTTGACAGCCTCAACACCATTTGGTAACACAACTTCCTTGCGTTCCCACGTACTTTGTGATGGGAACAGCAATGGCGTGTTAGACGTAACCCCAAAACCCACGACGCGATTTCCCAATTCGGACGACAACGGCACCCTATCACGAGGGCACCGAGCCAGGGAATGAGCAAGGTGGATTTTGGTGCTTTTCTTTCCAGACACGAACAACACAAAAAGGGGTGATTTGGCTTGCAATAACGTGGCCTTGATTTCTTCCACCGTAGCCCCAGCCGTCTGTACTGCCAATATCTCCTCCGTTTCTGCACTATCATAATTGTTTAGCTGGCCACCGACTGCCGTCAACGCACTAGGGCGTGCCTTTTTGGATGTCACCGCTGGTGACGTAGTTTGCTGTTGATGTTCCGCACTAATTCCCCCCAGTCCGTGGGCAACAGGCGTGCCATGTGGAGGTGCCCCAGGTGTGAGACCAACCCCCATGGTCCCCATAGGTGTAGTTTGGAAAACACCCCTTGTGCCAACGTTGCCGGGTGCCTTCCGTGCGGTGTCCGGCCCTCCCATGCCGTCTCTTCCCCACCCAAATCCTCCAAAACCTCCTGGCGGCAAAGTAGCCCCAAATAAGTCCGCCCCAAGTGGCCGACCCCCTGGGTCCTCAACCCCTCCCACTCCACCGATGCGGTTCCACCCCTGAAACCCCGCAGTCATTCCTCCCCTACCCAATCCGCCCCGTTGTCCCCCACCCAATCCCCCTCCTCCCCCATCTCCTCCCCACCCCCCGAAGCCCCCCGCTTCTCGTCCCTGCCTGTCACCCCCAAAACTGTGCTGGTGGCATCCCCTCATTCTCATCCTGCGGGAAACGACCCCTTGTCGGAAGGAAATAGGAACGATCGCGTCCGATGGGAGCGCCGTGATGTAGCAATTCTGCCAGGGTTGGTTCGTCCGCTCCCTCCACCTCAGGCTTGTTGCCCCCCGCCGGGGAGGACGCCCCATTGTTGGTGAGGGAGCCTCTTCCAGATAAGAACTTGAAAATATTCGACATGGCCAAGACGTTGGAGGAAAAATTTCAACTAATGATACTGGTCCGCTTAAAACCACCGCTTTAAACTACTATGATGACTAACCGCACACACCGATACGATGAGTACAATTGGTGCTGTTAGTTGATGAAAAACGGAATGACCATGGCGAACATCAACTTGCACACCAGCTCAACAGAAAAACCGCAAAGAGAAAAACCGTCCAGTGCCAATGCTGCCGTAGCCTACGGCAGTATTGGACACAATCGAATACCGTGCCCGTTGGGATGAGACAGCTGTCTTCAGCTGTTTCCCGTTCCATTCGACTGTCCATCACCAACAACAAACTAACTCGTGAACCAAAAATTAGGCCTATCAAAAAATGTGAGTGAGATGATAGACAGAATCTCAGCACTCAACGCATTACTTAAGCTGTGAGCTCATAACCACGATCGAGGCCTATTGCGGCACTTGTACAATACTATTGACCTTTCCACAGCAGCCCACTTTCGGGCATTTTCTCCTTTTCCCCTATTCTCCGACTGCAAGTGAATTTTTTCACAAATTAGTTAGTGAATTTAACTAGAGAGCAGCCCAAATGGCCAAAATTAAATCTTTGGGAGTTGAATCATATGCTTTTCCAGTGGTACTATCTTTTCGGCGACCTTCATGGGAGTTCTATAAGGTTTTACTATGGCCGAAATTCCATTTCCTTCTTGAGTTATGTATGTGTGACTGAGCACTAAGTTTTGCTAGCCAAAATTGTCTAACAAAAATCCTTACAGTATTGGTGAACGGTTAGAGGCATATCTCGGCAAGAAAATACACTCTCACCTCGTGAAACTCCCAGAACACACTCTCATAATAGTCACCAAAAGAGTTGTACCTCGGTTCAAGCCTATAAAGCACTTCCCCAAAACTTAATTTTGGCCATTGGAGCCATCACTAGTTAATTTCACTAACAAAATTGTGATAAAATTCACTTGCAGTCCGAAAAAAACTGAAAAAGGGGGCAAAGGGGGCAAAACCAACTGGGCGTGAACGCTGTGGAAAGGTCAATCTACTATCCGTCGGACGGATTTTAGGCCCATTATGGTCCTAAAATAATATTTTAGGACCATAATGGTCCTAAAATTAACTAGAGAGGCCCCTAGTTAAAAATATATAGGGGCTTAATTATGTGAGGAAGGGCTTACCCTCTGCTTTCCCCCCTTTATTCCCCGTTTTGTTGCATCGCCTACTTAGTCTATCCTCTAGTTAAAAAAATTTTAGGACCAAAATGGTCACAAAATAAGGGGGGAAACTTTGTTAGTAATTTAATTAGTAGCTCCTTGGATTTCTCCCCACTTTTTGTCCGACGGCTATATATCTCGCCACCACGTAGAAACAACCAGAGACCTAAACGATTCAAAGCCCGGACTCTCCGATACATTGACACCAGGAGCAATGGCTAAATCATATGCAAGCTCGAACAAATACATCAATAGTTGGAACTTCTCAATATCAGCGTATGGCTTCTGTTTCATGCTCGATATGGTACAACTCGCTGCTTATCTTGTGCACTAAGAATCAAAACACCTCCCTCCCTCTTCCCAATTGCAATGAATGCCCTGGGCAGCATCTCCTTTTGGATCATAATTGACGGCATTAAAGTGTTCTAGATCTTTAAACAACCCATGCCTTCTCTAGATCTTTTATCATCTCATGATCTTCTCCATCCATTACTTTCAAACTGTGAGTATCTAACAACTCCAACGTTCGAAATAGAACCCCTTTTGGACTTCTCCGCTACACTGCGACGTTTCTGTCTTTGAGGTGGTTTTCTGGACAAGATTCACACCTTGATGGGCCATTTCTACGCAGTACTTATCAACTGGGCAAAAAGTTATTCGAATTGAAGGCTCTGAGTCTGAGGGAGGTGATATTTACGCACATACGCCATCTTGGAGAAAATGGATTGGACTCAGCCATGGTGAGAAGTTGACTTATGATAACACGGAATTCATCAAGGGAAAGGTCAATGATGATGAGAACCAGCTCAGAAAGAGAATCACTACAAAAGTCAAGTATAGTGAAAAGTGCAAGCCCCAAAAGTAGCAGTAGTAGATAACCTTGAATGTAATAATGCATAATAAACTTGCTCATCTCTGAATAACTACAACACATAAACAAGAAAGCAACATGCAGATAATGATCCTGATACTATGCTACTTATCACCAGTTCCATGACAACTTGTTTGCTCCAGTGACACTTGACTTCCATCTTCGGGCAGTTCACAGTGTGAAAAATTACTCATTCTAGGTTGATTCTTTGCGTCACTTGGAATTCCATTGTTTGTGTTAATCAGTAACAGTTAGTATCCTGGCAATGGAGAGCAGATAATATGTTGACGTCACGCTGAACGCTGATGTCAAGTAAAAAGATGGGCTTCAACCAAGCGACCGGCTGTTCCAAAACCATCACCTATCCGTAGGTCACCCTAAAATGGTCTCCAAATCAAAAATCAAAAATGTCGACATTTTTTCTAGAGGCACTTGATGTAAATCTAAGAATGACTTTTCGCTCCCTAGCTGTGGCTAACAAAACAAAACACGCAAGGTGTGTACAAATCGTGACCTACGGCTATCTACGGTACCCTATCTACCTACTTATCGATCATCAAACAACACCACACACCACAATTTTGTTTGACAATTTGATGATGATGTCCTCCCGAACACCACACGTTAGCGGCGGCATCGACATCGGTAGAACAATGACCATCTCCTCAATTTCATTACTACTGCTATCTCTCAGCTGCGTCGTCAGTCCAGCTGCATCATTTCTGTTACCGCAGCAGAAACTTTTTGCAGCTTGGTCGGAACTCAGATACGTGTCTGGTTCACATCACTCGATTTCTGCCTCTTCATCTTTCGACACGCGCGCGTCCAGCCTCCAACAAGCCATTTTACCTACACCATGACACGCGTCCAGCCTTCACACTACCACCAGGTGCTGCTTCACGTGAAATTGATATGGTCCTACACATCCAGCCTTGGAGTCGAGGATCATCGATGGGCATATCGCACAACGCAGCCCACCAACATACAGCCGCATCCAACTACACTACACACTACATCATCTTCCTGTTGATGCATTGCACATTGCACAGAGCTTGTCCACAATGATGCATAATATCGCCGCCACCACCATTGCTATCACCGCTCAACTCTCCCTTGCCCTCTCTTGGATTACTCCCACCGCTGCCACCGATGTCATCGGATCCCTTCGAGGCAGCAGCAGTCGCCGCCTGGAACAAGCTGAATGTGTCTGCTCACCGAGAACATTCACCTTTCGACTTAATTTTAATGGAAGTTGTGACGTTAATACCATCCAAGGTAATCCAGGAGTAAATGGAACTCAATGTGAACTTAGAGGTTTTCCAACGGAAAACGAAGTCGAAGACAAAACACCAGTTGAGGTCGTATTTGTGCAAATCATGGAAGTCACCGCCGAGAAGAACTGGAGGCAACAGATTTATGAAGGACCATTCTATGATGGAGACACAATCGATTATACATCAATGTCGGATTCACTTCAACCTGGTGAACTGTTGGGAGAGCAAGACGTACCGCTAGGTTTCTTCATGAAACTGACAGGAAAGAATGCTGCAGATGAGTCTTTATTTCATGGGATCATTTGGATGTACAATCTTGATAACTGTGATGCTGAACCTATCACAGAGGGAGATGCAATCGGTTTGTTTGAAGTGGTAGAGTATACATCTGCCATACCTGCATTCTGTCCTCGGTTGGAGAATTGACTTTATTTGAATTGGATGGTGATCCAGTCACCGAGTAGATTATACAAGACACGTCTATGTGAATGTGAAGAAAGAAAAGACGATGAATGAAGGAAGAGTGGTGTTACGAATTAGGATTAGGATTATATCAAATATGATCAGCCCTGATTGCCATGCCTTTATCAGGTGTAGATTCATACCAACATCTATCTCCATCAATCCAACAATCGTTTCTCTCCTCCTGGCAGCGACAGAACTGTTTCTGTTTCCCCGTGAAGGATGTAAGAGTAAAGAGCAGTTGTAGTTGTGGCGCTTGTGAGGATAATAATGATTCAGATATTGTACTTCTATTTATCTCTGTTAGCAGAACGACCACGACCACATCTTGCTCGCTCCGGTTGTTTGTACATTTGTACTCTGTTGCCAGTATTTACACTTTACACGTAACTTCCATCTTCCGGCAGTACTGTGAAATTACTCATTCTAGGCTGATTCTTTGCGTCACTCAGAATTCCATTGTTTTCAGGCAATCAGTAACAGTTAGTATCCTGGCAATGAGGAGCGATACAAAATGTCGACGTCACGCTGATGTCAAGCAAAAAGATGCGGCTTCAACGCAACCGGCTGTTCATCAAAAAACGACCATCACCAATCACCACCATCACAATTTTGATGTTGATGACAATGATGATGATGTCCTCTCGAACACCACACGTTAGCGGCGGCACTAGCATCGGCAGAATAATGACTACCTCAATTGCATTGCTACTACTATCTCTTAGCTGCGTCGTCAGTCCAGTTACATCATTTCTGTTACCACGGCAGCAGCAGTCGCTACAACAACAACATCAGCCACCAATAGTATTGCCATCACCATCACCACTGCCCATCACTTCAGAAGACGGTCAGCGATCATTACTATATCAATCACCACAATCACAAGATGGCAAAACAGCAACAACAGCAGCAGCAGGGACATCCAAACGAGCCCAACGCAAGGCAGCCCAACGTGCCAAAAAGCAACTGCAGCAAACACAAACATCGAATAATATCAACAAGGTCACCTCACAACATCCCGAGGCCATTATTAAACGACAAAAGCAACAACAGGGCGACAACAACACCAATAGTAAACGAAGAAATCACAATTTTGCACAACGTGCCGAATATCTAAGCGAAGGCACAGATGAACAGTTCGGCTTCAATGACAATTTGGATCAATTGACACTCACCACCATTCCCAAAACTCAAGGTGACACCACCATTGACGATAAAGCCGCCAACAATATACAATTCCATCAATTGCACTCCCAACGAGTATCAAAGTTAGATGAGAAGACTACTGCTGATGATGTTGTCAAGGCGATTAAACGTGCGCAGAATTTACATGATGAGCATGATGTTGTGGAGATTGCTCATTTTTTGTTGGAGGAGGTTGGTGAGTTAGATAGTTGTGCTTACATAATTGATTGACTGACTGACTGACTGAATGCTTTGTATTTTATACTATGTGAACATTATTCTCATCTTGATTCAATCAACTCACATTTGAATTACAATAATCACAGATCAATCATTCGCCTACGGATACAGAGGATCCCTCCTCTCCCGCCTCGCCGTAGCCTCCCTCCACCTCCAAAACTACGATATCGCCAAACGATGCATTATTGAACGACGCATCTCTCACCGATCCTCCATGCTACCATTGGAATCTGCCGCGATTGTCCGGGGGTTATTGCGATGTCATCATACCATGGAGGCGTGGGAGGTGTTGGAGGATGAATTGAGTTTGCCCCTTGAAGGATCGGTGCAATGGGAGAACTATAACGAGGAGAATAATAAACGGAATAAGAATGAGATGAATGATGATGAGTTGCATTTAGAGGATGAATCTATCCGACGAAGATTAGAAGCACGTGATAAACTTGTTCATAGGGCGAGGAGTATATCTTCTATTGCCTCACGTCATTTTTATGAAATGGAACCTACCGAAGGGATTAATGCGGTGGGTAAATTGAAGGAAATGGGGGGTATAGTCCATCAGGCAGGGTTGACTGCGGAGGATGTGGGTATACCTTGGGATAGATTGGTCAAGGGGGCGGCGTTGTGTGAGAGTAAACGTCGAGATGGAGCATGGGACGATATTGATGAAAGTGAGGATGCTACTGCGGAAACTCCTAGTTCATGGCCATGCAATATTGTCTATACTGTATTAGATGCCATGATTGCATTTCCGTCGGAGAATAAGGATGTTACGTTTGAGGCGTTGTGTAATGCTTTAGTGAGACGGACTGTGTTTGTAACTGGGGCGGTGGATATGGAGGGTTGTCCCGAGGCGGATAGAGGAGAGGTTGCGTTTATTGGGAGGAGTAATGTTGGCAAGTCGAGTTTGGTGAATATGGTAAGGTTTCTCTCTGTCATTAGTGGTTTGAATGCATGTATATATTTCGTGAAGCGACTAACTTTCATCTTTTGCATCGAACTAATATTATTAACTCAGCTCACCAATCGAAAATCGCTAGCATTCACAAGTAAGACTCCGGGAAAGACCCAACAATTCAATTACTTTGCTGTCAATGACAAACCAGAACTTGCACGTCAAATCCGATACGGGGACGATGTACCCGGTGAAAAAGATCGTGATTCATTTTACATTGTCGATCTCCCTGGGTTTGGATTCGCCAAAGTCACCCAACAATTACGTCAGCAATGGAGCGATTTTATGGACGAATATTTACAAGAACGAGAGACGCTTCAGGCAGTGTTTCATTTAATCGACGCGAGACATGGACCGACAGATGAAGATATCAAGATTATGCAAAAAGTCGGTACCATTTTGGGAGCTAAACAACAAGCAAAGGAACATTGTGCAAAGTACATTATCATTTTGACCAAGGCGGATAAGAATGTGAAGAATGCAAAATCGCAATCAAATCCTGGTAAAGTGAGCAACAAAGTGATGGAGAAGTTAATAGTGACAATGAAAGAAAATCGTGTAGGATATGCTCCAATAGTATTGACATCTTCTGAAACAAGGTTGGGTAGAGATGAGGTGTGGAAATACCTAAGATTTGCAGCCGAACGATAACCGTGGTGTATGTGCCATAGAATTAGAAGCGACGTATTTTTTGTCTCCGCTTGAACAGTAAGATCACCTTATTAGAATTATCGTCAAAAACCTTGCTACTTGATTCTACTTATTCCTACATCTAATTTCCCGCAGCTCTAGCTCTGAGCATGGTCATTACCTTTCTGTTTGCCTCTGCGTGTTTCGACCAGAAGGTACCAACATATTGCACTTCCTTCCTCCGGTGTATTCATTAGCAGCCTCTGACATCTGATTCGGACCGGATCACAGTATCCAAATCATCGATGTCCTCAGTGTTTTTCTGGGACTCCAGCTACCACTTATCACTTATCCTTTTTTTATCATCTACCCAGCACTAGCTGGATGCTAGCTAAGATATAGCTCGGTATCTATGGAAGCGTAGATTAGCTAGACGGTAATGTGTGCGGAGAAGCACAGCAGTGCTAGTCTATAGCACGCGGGGCGCAGAGGCAGGGTCAGTCCTCTTGCTTCAAATACTGATGTATGCTTGGAGTCTTCAGTCACTGATGCGTGAGTGCCGGTTGGGGGTGAGTAGTGTCAGCAGGCGAAAGTGCGCCACAAAATTGGCATCCTGTGGGCTTTTGTTGGCCGAAATTTGGCAATTGCTACTACTCCGAGCTCATCTACGATCCTCTGAGCGCCTCTTAGGAACATCAACGACGACGCTGACGAAGATAATCTTGCCATGGAAACAACCTTGAATAATAATGCCGCCAATGGAGCTGGCGATCTTGAAAGCGACGTAATAGTCTTTCATCCCCAATCATCATCAATTTCCTCTAAGAAATGGAGTCGGATCGCTGTTATAATGATGATTGCCATACTTGCTGTCATTATTGCAGTGAGCATCGCGGTGAGCACTGATAATGAGGTCATGCCTGATCCACCTATGGCCCGATCGGCAGTCCAAGAAGCAAAGCCTGTCAAAGAAGGTAGTCTGACAGAAGGCCCTAAAGCTGACGCTCCGCAGCTGGCACCAACGCCAGCGCCAACACCTCCCACGAAGGAGGATAATTTGAAGAAGACTATGATTCCTACATATGGGTTGACGGTGACTGTAAGCACTGAGATTTCTGCTCCTCCCACTGTAGGTGACCGTGGTGATCGAAGAAGCATGATTCAGAGTCCTACATGGCGTGGGTAGAGAAGAGAAGAGTCAAGACTAATTTTGTTAATTATTTTGTTATATATTACTCAAAAAGCTCTCCAACGGCATTCATCTCGCACTGCCAAGCAGCATTTGTGCATCGGGGATCTGCACAATTTATTGTATCTCCTGTTCCATCGCCACAGCAATACCTGTTTTTTTGGATTGCCATTGGTAACCTCTGCACAATCTGGACAGTTCCTACAATTCTCTCCATCATCTGGCCGGCAGATTCCATCTCCATTACAGGTTGAAGTAGGAGGTGCTTCCGTCGCGGAGGTTGCCTGCGATGTAGTAGTAGTAGCTACAGCAGAAGTAACAGGAGGAACAGTCGTCACTGGATCATTTGCCAGGCAGCTCGTGGCATCATTGAGAGCAGAAAGATAACTATACATTGCAAGTGGGACGCGTTTTGGATTTTTGCTTGTTCCACCTTGCAAGTTGGGGTTGTTGTCCCAATTTGTAGCTCTGCTGATATCTCCCGTTCCACTATAAGTTCCACCAAGCGTTGTATAAACTTTTCTTGTGTCCTGACACAGGTGGCAATAAGACATGATTGTCCCAGAGTTGTCATCCACTTTGCTGCATTGATTCGGGTCATTACAGCTATCCACGGCAGGCTGGTATTGTGTGGTTGAGTGAGTGTGGTGGCTTCCAGCATTGTGTCCAAGCTCGTGACTCGTAATGTACAGATCAAATGAGAGGTAGCCAAGTTTACCAAGATTTCCACGTAAGTCAGTGGTGACACTGGCACTAGTGGCAGGGTTGCATAAAGCCCCGACCTGTTTGGCATGTCCACCCCACTGAAAGCGGCTCAAGTGTGCATGATACAAATCATGCTCTTGCCAGAAAGTGACATTGGTATTGTGCTTCATCAACATTCGATTTTCAACATCTATGATTTGATTGCTACCCCAATCGGATTGATATGAATTGCCAGAAGCATCTGTTTCCCACTCGCTTGTTATTCTGATGTGCTTGATGTTGAAATGGAGCCCCACTTCTTCTTCGTAAATGTTATTGACTGCGGACCAAATTGAGTTGACGTAATCGAGCGCTCCTTCTTCAGTTCCTTCTCCTTGCTTTTGTACAAAATCTTCATCAATGTCCAAATAGACATCGACCTGATAAACGTACGCATCGCCGAAGAGAAGTTTACGGTTGTGTCGGTTGGAACCGCGAAGAGAATGTCGGATAGTGTCAATCGCAGACTCGGTAGATTCGAAGTCAAATGCATGGTGATGACTATCATGATTGTGGTCTTTGCGGCTGTGGTCATGGCGGTGGTGATCGTGTTCATCTTCTGCTGAAAGATGTCTGTCGGAGTGTTCGTCATGATCAAGGCTGCATTCCCAATGTGGTGTCTCCAATTCCTCAGACTTGGAAATTAGAGTGCGTTGTCCCTGCTCTTGAACGATGTCCTTGGATGCTTCTCCGGGCTGCTGGACAATACCTCGTGCAGTTCCATCTTTGGTATGAACAGAGATGGTAGAGAAGGTGCCAGCCATTGTGGAGACTAGAACGCGTCTACTTGATAGACCTCGTCGGCGTGATGATCCGTCGTCATAGGAGATGATTGTATGTTCTGTCACTGCATCCTCGGAGAGGCGGACATGGATATCTGGGTGTGCTGCTCCGTCCTCAATTTCAGCTGCAATAATGAAGTGCGTGTTGGATTCGCTGAGGATATGATCTGCGATTCTATCATCAGGAAGAAGGCGACGCATGCTGCTGCTGCTGAGTTTGGCGTAGGCAACGTCCTTGAGCAAGAAGTTGTGATGCCGCCGCGACGAGGGCGACATTAAGTAGAGAGCCGTAGTAGATTTTCATGGCGACGAAAGAATATGATGTTTGTTTATTGTTAGTCTGCAAATTTCTACTAGATATGTTGAGTGCTGCTTGTTTCTTTGATCTGTAAGTTTGCATATGTACATACAGTAGCCATTCGCAAAAAAATTATGACCACGTCCGTGTAGTACCGGTGAGACGCCAGGGCAGTTCGCAAGGTGAGATTTTGCAAAAGCTTGAGAAGCCGCGCTGACAGCTTTTTCTGCTTACTATTTTTACTTTTTGCAAATGCATCAGGGATTCATGAGTGGGCTGGCACACCGACAGGAGCTGGCGGGTCAATGAGAGAACCAAGAAGGCCCCATTTCAAATGCAAAAAGTTGAGCAGCAATATCGGCTACATTACTAGGGGGCACGGCACCGCTTCGCTAGAGCTCCCTTTGGCAAATGAGACGAAGCATTGGGCAAAATACTTTCGATCTTCATTCGTCGTTACAGAAAGAGTATGAATAGGTGGTGCCGTAGCGTATAGTGTATGTGATGTTGCAGGATTGAATAGATACCGACCCCATGTCGCTGCAGTGGCAGGCGAATGGGGTCGACCAACATAGCTCTCTGTTCTCCTTAATTTGTGCGTAAATACATTGTGTTGCACTAATAACTCTTTAACTGTCAAATGAGTGTTTGGGTCGAGCCATATGTTTCAAACTTCTTCTACTATGTTCATACTTTCTGCATCTTCAAATCCAGCTCAAACTTGCCAGCACAAGCATCGTAATTTAAGATTCAGTTCAACTCAAATCTATCTCTTCATGCTTTACTTCAGGCAATATATAACTTCTGCCGCAGTCAAGGTTGGGGGTGCTGATTTCGATGTTGCTGACCACCGAGCTTGCAAGTCCTTGCTGAGAGAGAGAGAGCGAGAGAGTGAGAGAGCTCGACTTGCATGTTGCTAAGGGCTGCTCGACTATAGGCCTTGTGATTGAGCTTAGCTTTATTTCGAATAAGAACGAAGGCCTATAGACGTCTCCCGCAATTCTTGTCCATCTTTAGAATTTTACAGTTCTCAGATCCCGTGTGATCATCTTTTTTGTCTGTGGGGAATCGGAACGAATCACTCTAGGCCTCGTTCGAATCGATTTTTAAATCTAGCGAAATCATTGCTATCACGTGGCTAATAGTTTAATAGTCGAGTTGCCAATCCTATGCCAACATAAAAACGACCATATCTCCAAAAGTATGATAGTCAGCACAGCAGACGAACACATGCCATACTCGCAAGAGGATGTAGAATAAGATTCCGGTGCGATTCATTAGAATAGGCCTTCAATCAATCGAAAAAAGATGATCACGCGGGGTCTGAGAACTGTAAATTTTCTGAGCAACAGGGGTCGATTTCTCAGTTAAAAGTTTTGTTCCCTGAGCTCCATGGATCCCTCCCCATTCCGCAGTATTGACGACGCCGAAGAAAAGAATCTGGGGGGTGTTTGGCAATCTTAACTAGTGCCATTGATACGATTGAATTGAGATTGATTCTGTCTACTGCTACTGCTCCTCTGCGCCCTGCGTCCAGAATGGCAGTGAATCCTAGACAGTGGCTATGTAGCATAATAGAAGCCTGCTGCTGCTGCTGCTGCTGCTGCAAAAAGTACTACGGCGGGTACTTGTATTTGTATGATGCTTGCATGGGCATGGGAAGATATATAGATATTCTCCAGACCACGACGATAGTGATGTAATGCTATTTTACCCTGATTGGAACGCTGCTTGAGGTAAGATCTTTCTCTACTAACTACTAGCAAAACATGAGCTGATTTCTCCTTCTGTATCTATCTTTTCTGTTTCCTTAGGTCATCCAAATCCAACAAGAGCGAAGAATGCTGATGCTGCAAGAGCAAGAAGTTTTATGATTGTGATTTTTACACCTGCAGCTGCAGTGGGACCGCGCCAGAGTTGACACACGGTGATTTCTATCCCGGTTGCTCTAATGGGGCTGGGAGAGGTGACAAGCGGTAAGATGCAAGACTCCAGGAAGTTTCGTGATTGTGATTGTTTCAGCGCAATTTTTGGATACCGGTAGGATCCTCCTGACACATACCATATTTAATTCCTACGACGTACAGTGTAATCCTTCTCTCTTCTGGTTTTGGTGGGTGGAGCCCAAGGGTTTTTATCTTACATATTTGCTTTTACATATATAGCTTGCACGACAGTAGGTGCAGAGCGCGTACTCTGTAATGCACCACTGCACCACCCATGTGCGGACACTTACACTTGCGAAGAAAGTGCAAGTAAAAGTAAGCTTGGCGTCGTCTCCTGATCCTGATCCAGGACAGGAGTTGGCTCGAAGTTTGGAGTTCCACCTCAACCTCCACCTCCTACCATTCTCCACCTCCACACACCCCGAAAAGATGCCAACGCCTCCATGGATGCACTGCTGGTGAATGAGGTTGTGCATCAATGCGCGAGAAAACTGATCTAAGGAATTAGTATGTCTACGTCATCTTCCTAACTAGACAGAGATAGGTCCCAGATCGGACATAAGGTAGGCAGGAGGTAAAGTGTGAGGTGTGACACCATCGAGGGCGCAGCTGTAACCCTGCAAGCTCTAAGGGCCTTCCTGGCTGTCACCTCCATTATTACCATACACGGCGCACAATGAGAGGTGGACAACAACTGAAACTGAAACTCACAACACACACTTCGTGAAGCACCACAGCTTTCAAAGCAGTAGTCCAATCCATCTCATTCGCCAAAGGCTCCTCGACATCGTCTCCATCCACCTACACCTTCTCCTGAACAGCACAACAACGTAAACATAAGTTCCTCGAACCAGCAAAAAGAATGCTTCCTGTGCGTATGCCGACAATTTATTTCACCGCCCTACTACTGATGCGGCTCCTCCTAGTCCTAGCCGTTGTTCTCTCATTTGCTCAGCGACAAGTCCATGCTCAACCTCCGCTTTTGCGCTTCAGCACACCAGCACTTGCGCTTATTTTGGCGTCCGAATTTGTGCAGGCACAACCTCCTGAGTTTGAGGTGGTTGGTGATGGCGCTTGCTTGGATTGCGGAGCAGGCAATGGCAATCACCATGGCGCCGTACAGCCTGTCAGCGTGCCAAGTGGTGAGAGCGTTCTGTGCTGTAATGCGGGCCCTCGGGGCCTCTCCCATTATGGCTCTGGGAATTGTTTTTCTTACAGGGTATCCGACTGTAAAGTTGCTCTGCAATGCTATATCATTCTCTCTTCTCTTAGTCTTTTGCTAAATTGGCTAAGTGTGCTCGCCCCCCGCCCCCTCTTCGGTTTTGCGCGCCATCCACGTCGCTTCTCAAAGATTTTTTGGAGTTTCTCCAAAACAACCATGGCGAGATGGATGTTTCCTGCGCTTACAAGGCAACCGCCGGGAGTTAATTAGTGGTCAGCACGTGTATCTTGATCCCATCGCCACGGCGCAGCGAGTGTTATGCGGCGATTTCAACGTATCAAGCTAGTTGATATGATCTACGGCTCTACATATCGCCGGCGAGTATGTATCGACACGACAATGAATAGCCACCGAGTTGAAGGGTGGGGGAGTGCCATTAGAATACAATTATTTTGTCATGCAGCCAACATCAAACCACAAATTATTTGGATTCGGTCGATCGCCTTCATTCTTCCACCACCCTTAACAGCATGGCACAACAATTGCCTGCATGACGACATAACAAATGCACACCACACATCCTCACACATCTCTATCAAGAGGAGTATGTGCCGCAATAGATATTTGGCAATCCACATCTTTTATCGGAGGAGTAGTGGATAATAATGATACGCATAAAACGAGTGTAATGATGAGATTAGATTAATTAAGTGACGGCAACAAATAACAATTAACATCGGTCGAATGCCATCTTTTCAATGCATGAAACAAAAGCAGCGGCAGCGCAGCAAGAGCAACAGCACCAACGTGCAGCAGATGTACATGTCACCCTTACGGATAAAGCAATCACCAATGGCTTAGCAATGTCAGAAAGGGAGAAAGAAAACCAACACCGCTGGCTCAAAATGCAAGCTAAACACGCAGCAATTCAAGTAAGATTGGAAACGCTGATCATCGAAACCAACAGAGGAGGATCACATCCAACTCCAACAAAGCGTGGGGGGAGAACCGCGGGGGGAGAGGTCAGAAGGGATTACTATCAGCTTCCGCCAATTTAACCGGCAACGCTGATCATCGAAACCAACAGAGAAGGATCACATCCAACGTCAACAAAGCTGTGGGGAGAAGCGTGGGGGCGGGAGGCCAGAAGCTCCGTCCGCAAAAAACCAGAAACTGGTTTTTTCTGGGCGAATAGTGCATGAGAGAAGAGACTAACATTTATTTATCTGAGAATTAAACCGGCGACCGGTTTATTTAGTATCTGGCGAATACATAGTGGCATGAGAGAAGAGTCTAACAAAAACACTTCGACGAACACTCACTCGAACAACCAAGTCAACTAAATTACTGAACCGCCACACTGTCATGCAACAATTAGCCATCACTATCGAACATCATCTTCAGGCAATCCGCCATTTCAAGCACGCAACAATAACAACAGCAACAACAACAGAGCGCACAGATCTGTGTCACACTTGCAGATGCATCTAGCATCAACAGCTGTGACATATTTGCAAGACATGCATTTTTCCAGCCAGCAGATAAGTGAAAGGAAGAAGCAAGATTGCCACCACAATGCTTGAGATGCAGTCGAAACTCCATCAAAACATATCAATTTGACTGATTTCGAGAATGCGGACCATCTAAACCACCCATCTTTCCGGTATCTCTTTCTCGAAATGAGGGATATAGCCAATCAAAAAGTGGCTTTAAGCCAGGTACTTCTCGCTTTCTATGTAGGAATCACTACAAAACCTACGCCGGTATGGTCTACAGAGCCTCTACGTGTCCTTCAAGATTTAAATCTCCTAAATCCTTCGTTACTAATTCCTACGTGGTTTCCTGTAGAATTGAGTTGGCTCGTTTTGGCTCAAACCCTGTATATGGAAATGGAGGCACCTCCGGTTCCCCGGACTCCGCTTTGCTGCATCTTTCCGGGGCCCCGAGGGCCGATGATTATGATTACATTGAATTTAGTGATGGTTCCGGTGCTACAGTTACAAGTAAGGACGAATGCGAAAGCCTCTGCGTAGCATGCGCTTCTGAAGTTAGCAGCAGCAATGCCAACAGGGAGTTCCGTGGATTTGTATGGTTACCTTCTTTTCTTGATTGTGTTTGTTACTTTGATGATGACTCTGTCGACTTCACGAACGAGTGTCAAAATATGAGTACTTGTTCAGGTGCCGCTAGTCCATTTTCTTATGAATCAACCAGAAATGGAAATGGTGTGATGTGCAGCTCTACTGGTAATACCATTAGTGATGTTCGAAATTGACAGCACCATTCCCTTCAAATTATGTTCGAACGGAGTGCCCAAGTAGTGTTCCTTCAACGTCTCTGTCAACAACACCAAGTGAAGTTCCCTCCGATATCCCGTCTACATCACCGTCTTGCTCACCAAGTAATTCACCGACGGAATCGCCTTCTGTAAAAGATGGTATCAATTTGGTAAGTCATATACATCATTATTCCTCCACATTCACGTTCACGTGTAAACTTTATCCTCCGCTGTAAATGCGGTCGGTTGCATATTTATCTAAACTTTCATAATATATCTCGACATGGACTTGTATAGTTTTATCCGGATTGGGCAAAGGCAAAGGGCGGCGAGACTTGCAGGTGAGTTCTGAATTCATCTCTGACGTCCATGTGAATGTTAATGTGCAGACTTTCTTCAACTCAAAAACAAAAGACAAGTATTTACTCACATTTTCCGCTACGTACAAATACTGTAGGAACGATGGAGACCATCCTGACTACATGGAGATTAACCCGACAGAGTGGTTGTCTAGCTCCTTGGATGCTTGCTGTAAGAAGTTCTTCGGTGGCTTCTTGTACAAGCAGTGCATTGGAGCCTATCCTCCCGATGCCGACGATTGTAATTTGATGCTATTTTATCCGGATTGGAATGGCGCTTCGTAATTAGCAGCAGCATTTGCAGCATGATCGTTATCTAAGTATTTTATTTTACGTTTGTATATATACTCTTCTTCCCAGCCGAAATCACTCCAGTTGACTGATCAATATCAACTCTATACGTTGACTCTAGCTTTGCCATGAACTTATCATTCTCGCCGGGCATGTGGTGTACATGTAAGTGACAACGCTTGCACAATGGAACAAGTTTTCGATTCTCCTTCAGAGACTTATCAAAAGTTTTTAATACACCCTCAGACGGATTGAATAACTTCTTCTCCTCAATCACATGATGGAGATCAATTCCTCCCAACTCCCTTAAAGGAAGGTTGCAAAAACTTCTCACCACAATGGAGACAACCACCGCACATGCGTTTCTCGACTTGGAGATAGACTCTACGTAACAATAGGTTCCTTGTCGATTTGCCAGCACAAGTCCAGCGCTCTTCGTTGAAAAGGAAACAATCTTTATCAAATGAGACGAATTATCTTCTCGTGGTGCTTCCTTCTATTCCGTCTAGTATTGATTCGAATCGATACCAGAGATGGATTGTTCCGAAAATTTAGATTGTAGAGTACAATGTAAAGAGAATGGAATGCAGCGATGGCGTGAAAGAATTGCCAATATCCCTCTGGTGCTCTTATGGCATCTTCAGAGTCAAATTGAGTAGTGAGCTTAAATGTGCAACAATAAAAATGACAATGCTGTATTCAAACACTCATGTTCTCACCCTCATTGGCAGACTCAAAATTTTGCAAGGGATTCCCCCCTTCCTCTGAATAAAACACACCCACAATAAAGTCTGTGGTACTGTTGGACAGAAGTCCCACCCCTCCCTGAGAGGAATTGTTTTCAGTAGCATCCACCCCCAAACCATCTACTACTACATCCCCCAGAGTGATACCATCACCCATTTTGCCATGACCGCAGCCAATCACTTCACCACCATCACCACTACCCAACAACCCTCCAGATTGACAACAATGCTGTACATAGCCCAGCAACCATCCACCTGTTATAGTAGCAATATGATTGTTAGATAAATTAAAAGAAGGTACTGCAATCATTGGTGTGTAGACTTACAACTTGATAGAGAGGTATCTTTTCTTGTGGTAGGAATGTCTTGTTCAAATAATGATGTCACACTTTCCAAGTCGTCGTCATCAATCGCTGAAACATCGAACATCCCCGAACGTTCGCTCATCATGCGCTGATTGATCGAATGCGGTTCATCATCATTATTTTTTTGAGCAGAGGACGACAATACACTACTATGGCCAGATGATTCATTGTGGATGCCAACACTGAGACTGATCAAAGCTACTAATCCCTGCGTGAAGAATCGCATTGTTAATGATTGGATGAGCCTTTGGTTGTCCATATAGACGGTGGCGGCGGTGTCTGTTGTTATTGGGGAGTATTCGATCAATCGCAAGAGATTCAATCTCTCGCTCGATGTCAATCGACAAGCACGAGAGTCGAATGGATGATGATAATGGCCAGCAATGTGCAGTCATTTTTTATGCTCTTCTCGTTTTAAATTGAAAATTATTTCTATCAAGGTATTGATTATTTTAGATGAGCATCAAAATTCCGTGTCACCTTTCCTTCATCATCGGCAGGAAGAGTGGCGGAAATCGGCGGCGGAAGAGGACACGGTGGAGGAGGAAAGAAGAGGAGGAGGTAGAGGTGGCCGTGGGAAATCTCGTGGGCCTTGATGACGGTAAATAATAATAATCATCGTGGTGGTGGCGGAAGAGGTGAGGATGATCGTAACAACAATTCGTCAGCGCTTGGTGTTGTTTCAGCTGCAGCAGCAACATCGAATTTCACTGCACAATCATCATCATCTGCAATCGGAAGAATGTCAAACAACAACAACAACAACGCAAACATATGGCTCCCAATTTTGCGAGAGGTGTCAAAGTGTGAGGTAGGGTACAAACGAATTATGTGCAAATGGCTCTCTGTAGAGAATTAAATGACTAATTTGAATGTTGAATTCAATTTCTAGAGTTATCATATGAACATATGCGTACTATCAATGCAATACCATCCCAGCCAAAGTGTTTACACTTCAGCAATAGCTCCTACATCAACAGGAGCGTTTGGAAGAGGAGGAAGAGGTGGGGCATCATCAATCCCAATTGCTTCTGCAGGAGCTTCGGGAGGAGGAGGAGGATTGGCACCCAACTCCTCCTGTAGCTGTAGGGAATATGCGCTACGACGAGTCGGGATTGGACGAGCGTATTCATACACTCTATCATCCAAACGACGAGTACGTGCGTCCGACATTAGCCTTTGATACATTGCAGTGTCGACTCCAACAACTTCTGCTGCCTGCTGAAGAGCAACTGCATTGCGCTCCGCATCAAAGCATCTACTGATGCTGTATAGAGCTTGAGGCGATTTGAGATCATTTCCCCTCAAACAACACTTCATGTTAGCCGAGGAAACGCCTGCCAACACAGCAAGTTTAGTTGCACTCATCACCCATTGTGTGGAACGAGGATGAGCTCCCCTCACAGCCGTTTGATAATCCTCAATCTCCCTTACCAGAACACCAGATGGACGAGCAACGCGGGCAGCAATCATTGCCTGCAGATGTGATTGATACAAATCCCCCTCAGGAGAAATAACCCTTTTTATATTTCCGAGAGAAGCAGCCCAACCGGGAGGTAGGCAATAATCCACCTCAGCCTTTTGGCATCTTTCAATGAACCATGGACAAGTGATAGTAGAGAACTCAAAGTCCGAATTGTTTACAAGATCATGGTAACCTAGATACCATTCTCCCCGAGGAGACCAGATATCGACACCGTCAATTTTATCAAATGGGGCGCGCTGCATGGAGCCGATTTGCCCTGTTACGAGGAGGAAAGAGTGGAACTGCGACGCGGGCCCTCGGGGCTGTGAGTGCCATTTCCTTTGGTTGGAAAGTGTATGCATATTATTGACATGGTACCCACCTATAAAGTTGCTCTGCAATAATGAGGATACCGTTTAGTCACACTCCCAATTATGATCCTGTGAGCCCCCATTCGAAACTTCAGCAAAACTCGCCACACGCAACAAAACGAACAAACACCATGTTCCTTGTTCCCTACTTATGCCTATATATCACGACATCCGCCTGATGTTATACAGCGTTATGTACGGCTACCTTGATCGGAAATCGACGGCGCATTGAACGATACGCAGCGATCAGAGCAGAACATGGTATTTCCCTTGGAATTCGGTTCAACGCCGTCAGCGACGTGGTGATGACCATCATCAAACGATGATGTGTGTTCCCTGTGCCTATCACGTCAACCGCTTGTTGTTACAGCGACAAGCATGTCGACCATCATCCGCATTGAACGGAACATCGAGTGATACGCAGCGATATGAACGGAACAATATAGCTCCCCTGTAATATGGCTCAACGTCGTCGGCGACGTGGTGATCGCCATCAGACATAACAATCGCCGCATCCAACAAAGCAAAAGCTATTGCTGTCGATAGATCGCCGAAGAGGCATGGCCATGATGTGCTCTTAAATAACAATAAACACGGCACACATCGCATTTGATGATTTCGGTTGAGCAGCAATTCATGTGTCTACAAAACAATCAAAGCTGGAGATATGTTAGAATGGAGTGCCACTCCATTCTACTTCTATCAGTCATCACATAAGCACCTTCCCCCCCACAAACATTGAAGTTGGAGAGTCTTTGACAGCCGGTATCTTCGAACAGAACATGTTGAGCGTGGAGATAAGGAAGCAGTGCAAATAAACTTTCTTCTTCTACCGTGAACACAATCACACAACACGCATTTTGTGCTCGTTGGACGTCATCTTGGAGTCATCAGTCATTTTGTGCTTCGACTACCATTAGAAAGCGAGCAACATGTCAATTGATAACAGAATGAAGATATATCCAAAAGAGAAAGAGTGTCAAGTTCGACTATGATAACATCACCTGACTCTGACATGCAACAATCAATCACTTCGAACAAGAACACATTCAATCATCTACAGCAACCATACATATCTCGAAACATCCTTATTGCCAGCAACAACAGTAGCGATAGACACAGCGTCATCTACTACAACATACATATCCGCAACAATTCACCACTCCATGCATCATCAAACGAAACAGCAACACAAAATCGGCAGTGTAAACAACTATCAGAGACCACTCGCACTGTGTTCAATACCTCTATATCAAAGTTACGCTTCGAACAAAGTTGATTGGCACTCATTTCATTGGAGTAAAACGGGAGGAAAGTAGAATGGAGTGGCACTCTGTTCTACTTTCAGCAGTGGGGAGTCAGAAGGGAAGCAACCCTTATCCATCGCATTTCTTCGGCAAGAAGATATTATTCACACTTGACGTGTGTGTTGGCGCACATGTTTGTCTGGAGACAGCTAATATCGATCCAAACTCAGGCTTGTTTGTTGGGGCAATCGGGAAAGTGATTGACATCGTCTACGACAAGTCGGTAGGGCCGAACGGAGACGTTGGTGAGCGCCTTCCGAAGTATATCGTTGTGGGTTTTCCTTCCTTTAAACCGCCGCCAGGCATTGAACCTTGGGACAAGAAAAATCCAACGGTGAGTAAAGATTCGTACGACCGAGAATTTGCGCAATCACCACTAACTCTATACATGTGAACTCCTTCCTCATTCTACACAGCACGTGCCAATACCGCCCTATAGTCACATTTGCGGCAAGGGTTGTTGCGTCACAACTTTCATGCCACTGCAGATCGCATATGCGGTCACGATTCATCGATGTCAGGGGCTGGAGGCCGGATTTGACGAAGGAGATCGCTGGACTCGCATGGTGATTGATCCGTCGGATACAAAATGGGAAATTAGCCAAAACCTTGGAACCATGTATTGCTCGAATAGCAGAGGCAAAACATTCGGCTCGAAAGACGAAATGTACCCGCAGGACAGTGCAATATATTGGACGGGGTGCAACATCTCCATGGAAAGAATACAAAATTGCAAGAGGAAGCAAGATGGTCAGCCTTGCGAATCATTCAAGAAGCGGGCGAGGTGGGTGACCCACCTGGAGGAGAAGGCGGAGAAGACTAAGACGAATTACAGCAAGAGAAAGATGGATGAAATCACGAAGACGACGTATGCGGCGGCAATGAGTGGAGATCTGATCCAGGACAGAAATGACCTCACGAGACGGATTACTGATATCACCAATCTGAACCAGAAGTGGAAGAAGGCAAAGGTGGATTATGAAATACCGCGAGACTATTTCTCCTAATTCAAATCCACAATGTGCTGGAGTATGACGAATAACTTATGGTAGTATATTTATGCTGCAGTAGACGGGAGATTATTAGAATGGAGTGGCACTCTGTTCTACTTTCAGCAGTGGGGAAGTCAGAAGGGGAGCAGCTTGGGGGTGAAAACTGACATTTGGATCATTTATGCGAGAAATATTACATGCTAAATCCACCATTTTACCGTATTCTGTCTTGTAATAGGGCCATCTAGCCAAAAAAGCTTTCTCACATTTGGGCTTTAAGCCAGGTACTTCTCGCTTTCTACGTAGGAACAAATACAAATCCTACGCCGGTATGCTCTACAGGGCTTCTACGTGTCCTCCAGGTAAATGATACAGCTAAATCTCAAACATAGTAATTCCTACGTTGGTTCTACAGGGATTTTTTGACAGGATTTGACAGGATTTACCACCTATAGGGGTAGGGCACCTCCGGCACCCCGAAATTACACGTTGCGCTCCATTCTGATCGGGGCCCCGAGGGCCGATCATTTTGATACTTATACTTCACCGCCCATCCCGGTCGAAGACCAATGTCAGTGGCAGTTCGCAATGCAGATGGACCTTCGTCAAAGGTTTCATAGTATGGGGCCAAGTTAATCGAACATCCATGGGATTCGGCCAGAGCAACGCCCAGACTTAGATTTCCAAAACTTGTTCCATCAGGAGCAATGACGGTCGCCTTCGCTACTCTTCTAAAGTTAGCATTGCTTGGTCCTTGACAATACAACTGCCACACCCCCCCTTCCGTAAACCCACAATTGATTGCCATGGCAACTTTTCCATCGTATCTGCGTGCAATAGCGCCAACGTCCTGCATATTATTTTGTTAGTTGTAATTGGAATTGTTATTATCTAACGGCGGTAGATGTAAATGTTTAATGGCGGTAGACGTAAATGTCAGCTATTTATTAGCACTATGGCAAAGCCGCTGCGTGGTAATTCGGGGGGCGTCGATCCCGAGGGGCTGGTGTCTAATATCAGAGGAGAAATGACTTGCTACTCTTATTTTGACATGGTTGCCGTGGTGAACAAAAAATGACAAGGGAAGTGGACACAGGTAAACCAGACACGAGAAGGTGCGTCGGAGTTCAATAAAGGCTACCTTGATGACGGTAAGTCAGCATGTTGCTTCATATTTCTTCTCTTGATGTTTATGTTTATGCTGCATCATTCTTTGATTTCTCTCCTCATCCTCGCTTATAATCTTTTCCTTTTCTATATAGGTAAGGAGCCTTATTACATGCTCTCCAACCACCAATATTTCTTATCCAACACAAGAGAAGAATGCTGCGAAAAGTTTTATGAATGGGATTTTTACTCCTGCAGTGGGACCACACCAGAGTTGACACACGGTGAATGGTATCCTGATTGGTCTGGGGGAGGTAGCACTTGTCTAGCTGACGGTGAAATTCCAGTTCCAGACTACATGCTTAGTAACCAAAATTGGTATTTATCTACAACACTCGAAAAATGTTGCGAGAGGCATTTTTACTGGGATATCAACGAGTGCTTGGGTATTACAGGGACTGATAAGTGGTACGTCAGTTACGAAGACATGAAATGCGTCCAAGATTGCAGTGGAGGAGCGTTGCCTTGTGGTGGCGTTGCGAATCCTTGGGAGGAGCTCTTCAACAGTAAAGAAAATTGCTGCAAAGAGAAATTGTCCTGGCTTCCCAGGTGCCGCTCTAATTAGGTCAGTTCAAGAGTAGTGGAACAAGTCAAGGGTCAAGGGGGGAAAGAAACGTAGATCTGCTGTGCAAGTGAAAAGAATGAAGAGGTATAAATACGCAGTATCAACTTCGTAAGAGTTAGCAGCAGCATTAGCAGCATGATCGTTAACTAAGTACTTTATTTTATGTCTGTATATCTACTCTTCTTCCCAGCCGAAATCTCTCCAGTTGACTGATCAATATCAACTCTATACGTTGACTCTAGCTTTGCCATGAACTAACGATGGTAAGCAAAGAAGTTGTCATCACTTGTATAATGATCAAGTTGTTGTTCATCTCGTGTGTACTCATTTCTTTCATAATACTGCAACTCACACTCACTCGCGTCAGCGTCGTATGAACAAAATCTTCCACGTGAACAAAACAGGCCAAGAGCCCTTGTACATGCTTGGCAATGCCCAGTATTTCCTCTCAAACACAAGAAAGGAATGCTGTGAGAAGTTCTATGAGTGGAACTACTATCCTTGCACAGGAACCAAACCTGATGGGAGTGGCGATTATTACCCAGACTGGAATGGATATCCAGCCACGTGCAAGAACGACGGGGACATGCCTGATTACATGCTCAATCCCGATAACGCACGCTGGTATTTGTCTTCCACGCTCAAGGAGTGTTGCGAGAGGCACGTTCACTACGATTTGAACAATTGTATGGGCAGTTCTGGTACTCCAGCTCCAGTTGCAGGTTCGGATGAGTGGTATGTGGAGTACTCTGCAAACACTTGCGTCCAAGACTGTACTGGTTCATCGACCACTTGTGGTGGTCTCGTGGAGGGTAGTTGGGTTGAAACCTTTAGTACCAAGAAGGCGTGTTGTGATGCGAAACTGTGGTATTATCCTGACTGTATCAGGACCAACAACTAGGCGAAAAGTCTACTAAGTTTAACTGAGGAGATTCTCAGTCTTGAGTTTGACTTCGAAGAGTGTGAAGATGTTAAGTTCATGTGCACAGGCACAGATGTAAAGGTAAAGATAAAGAAGATCGAAATGAAGAGGAAAGATTATAAACAAATAAGTGAATACCATACATGTGTAAATGTGCGTAGATGTAGGAATTGAATGCTTTGAATGAAATCGAGTGCATATTTGAAAGTTGGAAGCCCACCTTTAAGAAACCATCTCAATGGTCCTATATTCCTCAACATATAGACGACAGATGCCAGGAGTAGGAGGCACAGGCACAGATTAGTAGTAGTAGGAGAGAAGGACGAAGACGAAGGAGGAGTTTGTGTTTGTGGAGGAACATACATGTTATGGATCCAAAGCCGTACGCTTTGGCGTTTGGCATCGTATGAATAGATGATGATATATTAAGGAGTAATCGCAGTAAAACACGTTAGCGTATAAGTAGTAGTGCATACAAACTCCAGAATAGTGGAAGGAGGAACAACAACAACACTTGCACTTGCAAACATGTGTTCGTATGGTATCGTGATCGTGTTCTCCTTGGAGTTGAAAGCTCGGGATCCTCCACTCTGCCTATTGCATCACAAGTTTAGGGGGATGCATCAGATCTGCCCACAACATAACTATACAATGACAATGAACATTCCATCCACGCGACTCAAAGATGCATTGGAGGCATGCGATGCGATGCTCGGACAAGCAAGAAGATACCTGTCTTCCTAACCAGACGGGCAGACAGACTGTGCACGTGGAACCATCTTTTTTATTTTCATCAAACGCACTCTTCACTTCACATCCTTTGCAATACACTCAAAGATTCCCACCATGACGACAACAAGACCACGAAAAAACCTCCTCCTACTATCAGTAGCGGCCCTAGCACTGCTCTCCACAACACCATTGCTCACATATGCCCAAGATGCAGCCACAGCAGATATCGTAGAAGATGATGTCACTGATCTTGGTGATGTGATTGGCGATGCCATGGGGGATATAACGGAAGGGTTGGATGAAGAGGTGGTAGATTTGGATGATGCTGCTGCTGCTTCTGTTGAAGAATCATCGGAGAGTGAAGAAGTAACTGCTGTTGATGATGCCACGGCGACAGCTGATGAAACGACAACAACTGCCGAGTCAACTGCTGAAGCAACCACGGACGAACAAACACAACCACAAGCAGAAGAAGAAGAAGCAACTCCACCTCCAGCACAAACAGGACCATTCATTGATCTATTCGGAGAAGTATTACTTTCATTAGAGATGGTCGATGAGACACATGCACAGGTTCATCAGCATTATACGAATGAAGTTTTGAGTGGGAAGAAGGTTGTGGGATTATATTTTAGTGCGGATTGGTGAGTTATTCATTGCTATTTGTGTTACATAAAATACATGTGATTGTGATGAAATTACTCATATTATCTTCAACTAATATTAATCACCAGGTGCGGTCCATGCCGTCAATTCACACCCGACCTAGTCAACTTCTACGACAAAATGAACGCCCGCCGTGGCAAAAAAGATGAATTCGAAATCATTTGGGTCTCACGCTGCAGAGACGTCGACAGCTTTGGACAATATTTCACCCACATGAAGTGGCTAGCCCTACCACCACAGGAGGCAATGGGGCAACGTGGTCAATACCTCGGAGAAAAGTTCAAGGTGAAATCGATTCCAACGTTGGTGTTGCTGGATGAGATTGGAAATGTGATTACTTTGGATGGGAGGAATAAGATTCCTATGGATAAGGCTGGGGTTGGGTTTCCGTGGAGAAGTCCCATGAGTGTTTTGGTATCGACTTTGTTCCCTAGGAGTTTTAGGTTGTTGGTGAAGAGTCAGATTGCGGGTGTTTTGGAGAAGGCCAAGGCTGTTTTGGGTGGTGCTGCTCGTGGTGGTGCTGCTGCTAGGTAGGTGAGGGGAAGCTAACAACAAATATTCGGTTGAGAGTTATAGAGATGATAGAAGAGCAGAGAACACGGAAACAAATACAGACTGCTGGTTTGGATTGTACTGCTACTGCTAGGTGGAGGGATTAAAGAAGATAAGAGAGCAATAATTGTATCAATTGTTGATCAGATAGAAGGGAATGATAAGCAGAAACAATAATGACTTAATGTTGTGTTGCGAATGAAATTACTTATAAATTATGTTGTGTACTCTCTAACAGAGCTAGTGTGTTGCCATCATTTTGATGCATAAGAGAAGTTACGCCAGTCTAGTTCATTATCTTCAGACCCCATTCTCGCAATGAAGTGGAACACTTCAATAACCCTGCCTTCAATACCCCAAGGAAATCCAGCTCCCACTCGAGATTGACGAAAAGAGGTAAGCTGCTAATATTTGCAGTCGACAGAGATCCCAAATGCTCGTACTGCAAAGCACCTCCTTCGCAATGCTCTTTCTTCAACCGGATCAGATCGAGCTCCATCAAATCCATGAAGGATCGATACAATACATGTGGTGGGTAGCGATCTGAACTAATTGTATACCTCTCACTGTTGACGAATGATGTGGTATACTCATCTTCAATACGTTTGTATGTCAGTGGAGCTACCAGCGACAAGACTGTCAAATTCTTTGATCCATTCTTGTTAACATTTCCACCTGCAGCAGCCTCATCATCAACAGTGCTTCTTGCATCATCTCTTGCCATGATACGACGAGCTGCCATCAATATAGCAATTTGCGGTCCTGAAAGATCAAGCAATGCAACTAGACGGGGATTAGTCCCGACAAGAGCAGAGTAATGGTTCGGGTCTTCGATCAGCTGACCCCAACGAATTTGTTCCAATGCATTTTGATTTGGGATTCCAGGACGTCCAACATTACTAGCGATGTCATCCAAGGATGCTCCCATTATGATCAGAGCATGAGCAATATGTTTCGGAGATAGCTTTGGAACTTGTATGTTGTCATCCGATGTCACCTCGCTGGAACAACGCAGCTTTTGTTCGTCAACATCCGACATCAACAGACTCAATGCTACATCAAGAACTCCACAAAACCACCGTATATCCATATGCATCTCGTAGTTGCGTCTCAGGGCACGTTGGACAAGTGAAAAGTCATTGATCTCTTGATCACAGTCTGCATCTTCGTCGGATCCAGCTTGGCTTCCACGAAAGATTGTCTCCACCTCATTGCGCAGATTCATCATTTCCATTTGCTCCATACACTCTTCTCTTGCATCATCATCAAACAATATCCTGCCCTCACGACCACCACCCAACTTGTTGTTCAACAACACCGGCGGAGTATAAAATTTACCCAACAAACTTTCCACACAGGCATCATACCCCCCATCAACATCATGCCCAAAATAAATCACCTTACTCGTACCCTCGGCACGTGATTGCACTCGTTTCTCCAACTGATTAATGGTAGATAAGTTAGTCGTCATTCCTACCAAACTCACGAGGAATTTATGATCAGCTACCCGATCTAATAAATGGTATAATAACAATTGCCGATCATTCGATCCACCCTGCTCTTGATGAGATAGTTGTTCGCTACCAGCTGTCATGTTGTAGGACTTTCCACCTGCCAAGAACGTGTCCAATTCTTCGAGTACGATTAGGATGGGAATACCATCGATTCGAGCGGTGCGGAGTGCTTCGTCGAGGAGGGAGATGTTGGTGTTGAATCCGGATCGGCGGAGGCGGAATTGATGGGATTCGTTATTGGGGATGGGTGATTTGGGTGACATTGGTGATGAAGGCTTGGTAGATGATAGTAGCTTGATGGGTGTATGTAAGATATCATGATGATTGCTAATTCTCTGTCGCTTGGAAGTAGATCCCTTTACTGGTGTTCCCCCCTTCCTACTACGTCGACTACCACTACCACTACTACGATTGTTCTTCTCCATTCGTGACATGGCATTAATCTGTCGTGCAATCTCTCTTGTACATGCTACAGCATTGTCACCTTGATAGAGTAATCCGTTGATTCGTACGACACGAAAGGATGATTGGGTGAATACTTCAGTGCTCACTTTGGAGAGTTTGTCAATACCATCATCACCATTCGATTGTTGTTGTTGCTGCTGTAACTTGTGCATCTTTTGCAACACCCTCTCTTTCCTCTTACCAGCCACCCGTGACAATTCCGCAAGACACCGCTCCAACAGTAAACTCTTGCCATGTCCTCTTGGTCCCATTAATATTGCGGATACATTGGATTGAATCTTTGGTTTGAGGTCAATGTTGTTGTTGTTGCTGTCTTCGTCGTCATCATTGTAGGTTCCGAGTAGCCCATCTCGTAGTAGCTTGAGCATTGTATCGTATTGATCTTTGAGACCTGGTCCAATGAATGGTAGGCCATTGTTGTCATTATTCGATTGATCTTTATTGCTTCTTTCTGTTACTGTTGCTGCTGCTGCTGCTGGTGTTGTGATTTTCTCTTTTGTGGTGGCACCTGCTGGACTCCAACTGATAAAGCCCTCATTTCTTGCAGCAATTGACTTTTTGGGCACCTTGTTTGTAGTAGCAGTAATATTTGCTGCTGTTGTTGCTGCTGTTGTTGTTGTTGTTGCTGCTGTTGTCGATTCGTCATAAACAAAGGAGTATGAATTGTCACTTAAATGTAATATAGAGCGGTCAATAGCTTTTTGCTTCATGGTCAATTGATGCAGTAATGGATGCTCTTTCCGAGGTGGTATTGGCGATGATTTCGGTTGTATGGTTGTTTCGTCATTATGAGTATTTGTGTAGGTTACGTCGTTGTTATTATTTGCATCATGTAATTCTTCTTTTGGAATGTTTGCTTCTCGTGGAGACTTGAGAGATGTTATTGGTGTTGATATTAGCGGAGATGATTTGTTGTGTCCATTACACTCCACTGCTAGCGACAGTGGCGATTTTTCAGCAGCCAATGATTGTGAGTTTGCTGCTGCCACCGGTAATGCCGCCAATGATGATGATGATTGTGGAGTAGAAGGCAACTTGGACAACAAATCTCCAGTCTGACGTTTTGCCCTGCCTCCTCTCCTTCGTGCTGTTGTTCGTTGTTTCGGCTTTTCTACCCTTTGTTTCGGTATTGGTTCATCATCTTCCTCATTGCTGTCATCACTATCATTATCATGATTGTCTGCTTGAGTGTCATTATTTTCAATGTCAACCGAAGAACTCTCCTTCAGTACAGAGGAATCATCATCATCATCATAGCGAGGCTGTGTTAAATATTCCAAGTGTTGTTCATCTTGATGTGATGAACCATCATCACTTTTATCACCATTTCCATCGTCATCATCATTATCTTCCATCGCCTCGAATGATATTTCCATCCCCTCATCATTATCTATGTCCATGTCATTTTTGGTATCATCTACAGAAGACTCATCGGCGTCATGACTCTGCTGTGATGGCGGCGGAGTTAGGCCTAGCTTTTGCTTGAACCATTCCATGATGATATTATTATATTATGCTATTACTGCCATCATCGATTCGATTGCTGTTGCATTTGCTATCAAGACAATAGCACGCCGACATGCAAACGATAGCATGTTGTTGCATGTTGCTTCATTTTCATTTTCGAAAGAGTCGCGAGGACAGACGGAAATCTTTGCAATCAAACGAAGACCAAAAATCCAAAAGCAAAGCCATCCATCAAAGCTGCCGACATCATTGATGAGAGTGATCGATTCTTATCGACATACACAGCTCTAGCTCTAGAGAGAAAGAGAGCCATCTGATAGTTTAGAGAAGAGCGAGCATATCTGCAACAACAACAGCATGACAGCCTACACGAAAGCAATGAGTCGACTGATACTACTCACATCATGCATCATCATTTCTTTGTGCAGCAGAGGAGTGATGGCATTCATTCCATCATCAACGACATCATCAACACCAAGAACATCATCATTTGGATTGAACAATTTGCCACCACTGCATCTCAAGGGATCATCCACCAAACATACTACAATACCATCAACTACACAACAACATCATATCCACCATACAAAGTCATCACTACGAGCAACATCCTCCAATGATAACGACAACAACTCGACCAACAAATCATCCAAACAAACCCCCATCAAAAAACGCAAAATGTCCATCTCGAAACAATCACTCACACCTGCCCAAAAATCATCCACACAACCACCCAACAACAACAATGCCGCAGACGATGAACAACGAGCATACAATGAGTTAATGCCCAAAACTGGATATTCACTTGCCGATTCACTAGAACAATCTGTGGATAATAAAGAGTTGTTTGAGACTGTTTTGACTCCTATTGGTGGTGTTTATAGTGGTAGTGGTGGTGGTGGGGTGTTTGGTGATGAGGATGAGAAAGAGTTTGAGTATGATGCTGATGGGTTTCCCATTGGCATCAAGTCAGAACAAACAACGAATGAAAGTGAGAGTGAGGAGGATGGACATGATGGCATTGCGAGAATTGATACAATTTCCAATTTTGGTGGTGTGGAACCAGTACGTTGGATTGTCTCCGTGGAAGATGAAAAGGATGATACAGGAGCAGCATCTCATGTAATGATTGATTTGCCACCCTATTCGGACAAATTGGCACATGAGATTCGACAGTTTATGAATCCCGATTTGAATACAACCGCCGCCAAATCAGCGACTACTGACGAGGTGAAACGGGTAGGGGGAACGCTAGATGCCATCCTACTTACCAATCAGCAATGTATACATTATGATAACACTCCGGGAGTATATGTCACTCGTAAATCAGACTTGACGAAATGGAAGAAGGCTTTTCCGGAAGCAAAGGTGATCATGTATCGTCTGGATATACCACGAGAATGTCGTGAGGAGGTGACTCAAGTGTTAGATGGATATGGTCCCTGGGGTTGGAAGGAAGAGGCAGAAGAGGAGGAAATGACATTTGTAGAGACGGGTAGACCATTGACAATTGAAGAATGGGATGAGGATACCAAGTCGAGAGTGTTGGAGAATGGTGAATTACCTCCGGATGACGAAGGCATGTTTGATACTGAAGATGGAGAGTCTACTGTTGCCAATGATGAGGAAGATGAGGATGAAGATTCCATCTATTCGCAAGAAGCAATCCGCCAACGAGAAGAACAATATCGTTTATTGGCAGTGTACACTCCCGGCCACACATTTGGAAGTGTCACATATATTTTCCCAAAACGTAATCTATGCTGTTCGGGCTTTGCTTTGCCATTGGAAAGTTCTAGCTCTGTCATGGATGACAATGAGGATGAAGACGATGACGATGAAGATTTTGTTGGAAGCAGCAGTTCAGGAGGAGGATCACTTCCACCAATCGGACCAAGGCTCGATTACCAAGGATATCTTGCCACATCTGCCTCACGACCGAGGCAGATGTCATCGGCATTATCGCTGATAAATCGTTATATTGATCGGTTCCGTGTGGTGTTGCCTGCCAGAGGAGATATCGTATTCTTGGATTCCGATGAAGAAAAGAGGAAGAGGGATCTGCTAGAGAGTGTGGGGTTGTATCGAAAGATGAGTGATATTTATGGTAGGCTTGGAATTGTGGACTAAGATATTAGAGGAGCATATGCGTGATCTTGTTAGTACTACAGGCGTGTAGTTTACCATATTGTACCTGCATTTAGCAAACAGAGCACGATTCCTTAAACTTTGAGATAGTCTCTGTTTTCTCTTCTGATGGTGGCATTGCCAACAACTTATTCGTCGCTTCATGAACGCATTTTCGACGTGTTGCATTGAAACTCCACAGAGACCACGGTAATGGGTCGTCACTGAATACATCTAGACCACGACCAATTTCTGCCGATCTTCCTGTCATCCGTTCTTTCAACTTTGTCAACCTTGTTCTATTCACAAATGGCTGGATGAAGCGTTCATGCCAGCTAAAGTACCGCAAGGAGTCTTCTCCGTGCTTTCCCGGATCAGGCAATGCACCATGCTTGCATCGAAAATATCTTTCCCCGTCAGCGACTTCTTTGTAAATGTTCCACCTTTCTTTTTCGTAATAATACGGGTCTTTTTGCTGTATCTTCTTTTTCTTCGCCTTCTTCGCTTTAGCAGCAAACAACCATTCTACAATGCCATGATTCTCCTCCTCTGGTTCTTCCTTCAACGCTTCATGAGTCCCACTCAAATAAGTCGTCGCAGACAATGGACCATGCGCCACAGCCACACTCCTATCAGTCTGGTACCGAATCAAATGCGTATCATTCATCAACTTATGCGGAATATTCCTAAAAACATCATGCCCAATCACATCCACCCACTCTCCCATAATATATCGTATCCGATCACGAAAATCATCATCTTCGTAATACGCTGGAAAGATGTTCTCATCCCATATGCCTGCTTTGGCCACTGCACAACTTGTCATGACAAAGTTACTCCAAGGATTTTCAATTTTACCTCTTCCATAAATGTAGCCAAAGGTGTGCACTGCCAAATCTGGTTTGGATAATAATGTCTTTTGTAACTCGGTACCCATTGCGTTGAGTACTCCGGGTGGGTAGGCAATGTCATAATTGACAATTAGCCAGTGTGGTGCACGTGGATGGAGGAAGAGTGGATTGTTCACTCCTGAGGAACAGCCGAGGTTGGTGGAGAAGCGTAGAATGATGAGTTCATTTTGACACGAGGATGGATTGTGGCCATTGTTGCGGTGAGCGTCGTCACTGTTGTATCGGCAATACTGATGGACAGATGTTGCCATTTTCGACATTAATTTCATCGATGAGACATCTGCCATTTGCACTTTGTTGTATAATTGCTGTCGCTGCTGTGCAGGATCATCCCAAAGAATCTCCACAAACTTCTTTTGCACAATGAACTCTTCCAAAGCATTCAGTATTATCGTATGACTCAATCGATCTCCTTCGTTACCTTCCAATTGAGACTCTGTTTGTTCATCGTACCATGTAATCACAATGGAACCTACCGCGTCGAAATCAATTGTGTAGAGTAGTCGACGTAGGTAGTTGTTGGTTGGTGTATCAGTTGCTACTGTGATACCCATCACTGGCAATGAATGCCGATGTTGCTGCTGCTGATGCTGATTCAATGATGATGCTTTATGCTCATTACAAGAATCAACAGCATATCCATGCAATCTCTTCGCCAACTCCCCTCGAACATTGGCCATCAATTCATAATCTGGCAATGGCACTACAAATTCACTTGCTGCTGCTTCATTCCCCCCATTCAAGTTGTTGTTGTTGTTGCTGCCATATTGTATCTTATCATCTTTCAATTCCTTTTGCAATGATAAGACTCCCTCATGACCACTCATTTGCAACAAAGACCCTGAAGAAGGCAAAGGTGGTATCAACTCCGCCACACTCAACTGCATCCCCTCCTCCCAATCCAACCATTCTCGTTCATACTCCCATTTCGGCATGTCGATAAAGTACACATGTGTAGCTATTATAGATGAAATAAATAGAATTATGTAGAATACTTGATAGAGTGTCAATCGACGTATAGTGGAGAGGATACGTAATATAATTGTTTGACTGCATTGAAGTGTTGGTTGAATGTGCGGTTGGACGTGTCTTTTGTACCATGGATGATAACGGATACTCTTACAGATAGTAGAGCGTTGTATACGTTCCCATAACGATTTAGTACATCTATATAGGAAAGAGGATAGTGAGAAGCGCCGTCGTATTAGTTTACGTCGTTTACTTTTCAATTCCGTGGTGACTGCGGCGAGGATGAAGACGACATTTTGCTTTGTGCAGATCGTGAATTATTGAGGGATTCATTCGACAGTGATCTCATCAGTAGTAATGGTTGATGCTGATGATGTGATTGTTGTTGCTGCAATAACGTCAAATTGGACTTTGGACTTGGAGAGAGTGCTCTCTCCCTGTGATCGATATCCGACGTGGCGGATAGTGATGAGTATGATGTGCTTTGTGCTGGCGAGGAATAGCGAGATTGTTGATGGAAATATGATGACTGCTGCTGGGCATCGCTGTTATTGTTATTATTATTGAATTGGAAGGAGGGTCTCTTTCGTAAATTGCTTGGGGAGAGCTCCATTATTTTCATCAACTCTTCTGTGTATGGCATTGCTTTTTGCTTTTATTTTGCAAAAAGAGTGGATTGGGAGAGTCGAGTCAAAGGAAAATGGCGATGAGAAGGAAGACTTACTCTTACATGCTGACGATTTAGTACCGCTCTCACGTACTGCCATTCCTCAGTCCTCGGACGACAACATGGCAGAATGATAGAGTAAAGTACAGTAAGGTACGTCGTTCATTCAAACCATCGCATCCCTCATTAATAAACATGGTCTTTCGCCGAAGAAGTAGCGGCAATTTCTATACAAGGATGGTTTGTTCAAATTGAATGATTTCAATTATGCAAAACCAATGTATGTTGATAAGAATACAAACAAGACTTGCACCTTATCCGAGTTCGGAAATAGAAGGCAAGCATCTTTGGAAGAGCTGCAATATAACGTTGGGTATGAAGGATTTACTCCAGTGGAACCAGACAAAATGATGTATGGATGATGGGCAACCTTTTGTATACAATACTCACTGACTTGCAAGTGTGGAATAAGAAAGGATATGAAGACCAAGTCAAGAGGATTGTGGCAGGGAAAAGGCCACGGATTCCTATTCATATCCTTCAATGTAACGATCCAGCGTAATGCGCTAGATATGTCTAGGGCATATGATTGGAAGGAGAGACCCTCGGCTAGAGCTAGAGCTATTGCAAACTATTACCTGATAGGAGAGCTGCGGACAATCACTGGTGAAGAGACTCCTGACTTTCGGATCAGTTTCCTCAATGAGGGTTCTCCATAGATGTAGATGTGATGTATATCATTTATTTGCAATATGTTGAAAATGTAAAAGATGTAATTGTTCTTGACTCTTGACTTAGCTAGATAATACGACTTACTTCTACTTTCTTTGCTCTTGTAAAACAATTCAACGAGGACTTTAATGAGTGTACCGAATTTGGAGGATATCCTCCAGTCCCAGTCTCCTCGTTTTTAAGTAGGGGAGGGGAAATATGTTTAAGAAGTAGAGAAGATTGAATAACTACTAATTGTGCCTAAGTATACGACTTCACGCATTGAACAGTGTGTAAGTACTTAGTGCCGCGCGCGTAGTAAATGGACCAACCGGTAAGTACATACATAGTACCTTAAGCCTGATATCCATAGTGCGCATATAGTGAGTTTTTGAGGGGCTATTTTTCCAGTGATGGACACATGTGTCCATCACTAAATGCTAGTAAAACTACTAGAAGAGCCCTTTTTATAGTTCGGACACACTAGTAGTAGCTAGAACCGGGATCTAACCGATGGATATTCTGTTGGGCCTTTTCAGCCCTTGCAACTTACCTCAGCCCCCGCCCCCCCCGCCCTTGCAACTTTTACCTCAGCCGGCCCATTTTAGCCTCGATCGCCGCCTTTGATTTCCTTTGCAACACCTCTTACATAATCTCATTCAATTAAACCCCTTTGCAACACCTCACAAACTTCAGCATACTACATAATTACCTCCCGGTCCACAATAATACACTACTACATAGTAGCAAACACATTAAATAATTTCAATACGCTATGAACCATCTGCGCCCCGCCACAGCGGTGTTTCTGCCTACACTGTAATATTATTATCAAACTCGTACGTCGATGTCAACGCTGCATACCCCAGCACGCTGATATGGTCTGATTGCGGTCAAGACAAATGCGCTATTCTCGAGTTTTGCAAGGACGGCACGAACTATGGTAAGACCAAGACACAACAGCTTGTCGATGTTTTGACAATGTGTTGCTTATCAAATTTGAATTATTTCTCATCAAGTTCGGCCTTTTTGTTGCTGTGCATTAATGCACTATTATTTTGTGTACTCAGGTTATCGCAATCCAGGAGATATCACCCCTTGCGGTAGCAAACCAGGTCCTCTCATTCGAATGGCACCAGGCAACACATACAAACTTACCTTGCACAACTCTGCGGATGATTCGAACCTCAACACAAACATTCACACTCATGGACTGCACATCACCGGCAGCGGAGATGGCTATGATATTACCAGATTTGTTTCGGGAGGTAATTGCCTCGATTATACGTGGCACATCCCATCAGATCATCCCGGTGGGACGAATTGGTATCACCCCCACTATCATTCTCTTACCAACGATCAGACTCAGTCAGGGGCTTTTGGAATGATGATTATTGACGACGATTACTCTCAATTGAACTCATGGGCTCATCCCCAGAATGAGTTGTTGCTTCTAGTCTCGAACATTGGAACTTCTATTTTAGGAAATGGCAATAGAAACGAGGTCTTTCAGGTGCAAGTTGGAAAATGGTATAGGCTTAGAGTTGCAACCGTGGAGCCTTTTGCTAGAATAGACGCTCTATCGTTTCATGGTGGCAGTTGCACAGTGTATAAAGTCGCCAGTGACGGCATCTGGCATAATGCAGCCCTAACAACTTACTCGGGATCCAGCTTTGATATGACCGGTGCATCACGTGCAGACTATGCGATAAGTTGTGACTCTGTTGGCGCTACCGCAATTAAATGGGGAGGGGGAGACGCGGCAACAATCGAGGCAGGAACAAATGGTTCCAACACTGGCTCAAATGAAAGTGATCTTGGCAGCGCTCCACCAAAACCAGCTTCCCTCACTGGATTGGACACCGCGAGTCCTGATGGTAAATTTGCGATAAGCGTTTCAGATGTTGCCACGATTCATGGATTAAGCTGGGACGAAGAGATTCCTCTTGGAGCTATCCGATATGATAGAATCAACTTGATCATTAGTGGTACTGGTGCACACCCCTACCATCAATATTTGTACCGCATGTTGGTTGTTGAGCCGGGAGGGTGTGGCTCCCACGAAGAAGATGAATTCTATGATACTATATCTGCTCCTGAAAGCTGTGATGTTCGATTCTATGCCATCGATATCGGGAACCAAAATAATGTTGAATCTGCTGCTTATCAATGTTCTGCGGGGACAACTCCAAGAGATATGGCACATATCCAAAGACAGCTGCAAACTAATACTTGTTCATCATGTACTGGGTTGAGCAATCAAGATTGTCGCGAATGCAGCAACTGCGAGAGATTTCAAGGAACTTGTTATGCACAAACATCATGTTCATCATGTTCTGGTCTGGACCGTTTCAACTGCGCAATATGCGCAGAATGCGTCAAAAGCGGCAATAATTGTGTCTACATAACACAAGAACAAAGTTCGTTTCCATCTACATCAATCCAACCATCAACTATCCCAAGTTATCATCCGTCTCGGAAGCCCTCGACAGAACTAAGTCCTACTAAAGTTGTAGAAACATCATCATATCAGCCGAGTAGTGAGCCCTCATCTCAGCCATCGTCTCAACCAAGTTTGTCTCCCTCGGTATCCGTTCAGCCGTCGTCTGAGCCATCGTTGAATCCATCGTTCTCTACCAATCCAACATTGGAACCTTCATTGGAGCCATCATCTCAACCGTCGTCCGAGCCATCGTCTCAGCCGAGCTCTGAGCCAAGTAGTGAGCCCTCATCTCAGCCATCGTCTCAACCAAGTTTGTCTCCCTCGGGATCTGTTCAGCCATCATCTGAGCCATCGTTGAATCCATCGTTCTCTACCAATCCAACATCTGAGCCGAGTAGTGAGCCCTCATCTCAGCCATCGTCTCAACCAAGTTTGTCTCCCTCGGTATCCGTTGTTAGATGACAGCAAGATTACAGTGGAAGGGATTTACTTTGCTTGTTCCTCGATGGTGCGGTTTCGTAGCAATCGTCGGTTGGATGTGAGGTGTTAAGTTTCCGCTTCGCGCAAAAGTAGACTTGGATGTTATCTCGAACGTGGACGGGACGCTATTGCATGCCCATCGCTATTATGACGCTCCACCGAGACTACGCGATGTAATAAAAGAAGTACGGCGGCGGCAAAGCCATTCCGTTGTTCAGTAGTGCTAACAAGTAGTTATTTTCAATAATTTCCAAAAGTGGCCGCCATTGCGGGCTTTTGTGCTCAAAAAGAACTCGCGCATCAAGCAGATGGCTGATCTTATCCAGCGATCTTCAGCGATCAAGATTCCCTCTCGAATCCTTCAAGTGTGACACTATACACAGATACAACAACTGTGCCGTTGCATTTACAATCTCAAAAATGTCTTCCGCAGACATTCAACACTCCCCAATCAACTGTACATGTTGTTACGTTGATATCTCCCCATTTTCTCCCCAGTTTTCTTCCCAGTTCATCCATGTTCTCCAAAACATTTCTATCCTGACGTCAGATCAGTCATCTTAGATGGACAATCATTCGTATCTCCTTGCCAAAACAACAGAGGTTGGAGTAATTTCCAAACAGTCCCGTACGCCCAATGTTTGCTGAGTATATCAGCTGGATTATCCTTTCCATTCAGCCAAACGTATCCGTAGTTTCCAGTTGCCATCGCCTCTCTAACGTAATGATATGAAAGCATCAGGTGTCTTTTCACCAACTTGTAGTGCGGTTGTGTCGCACAGTCCACCACAGTCTTGTTGTCACCAACCATGATTGAACGATCAACTATCGGTACTCCCAAATAGAGCAAGGTAAATTTGAGATCCTTCATCTGTTCAATTGCAGTCCTCGCAGCAACATTTTCAGATCCAAAAGTAGCAGTTTCCACTGTATTCTGTTTCTTCGAATACCAGTCAATTGGTGTTTGGTTCAGCATGTGTAATATTGCTGTCACTGCCTTTCCACTCAACATGTCATGATACAAGTTTGCATCTACGTATGACAACTGTTGCACCGGATTCCCTCTTGCAATCGGAAGGTTTTCAGGATACCGCTCATTTGAACCCGCATAGACTGTTCTTGACCAATCATACTCTTGTATCTCCAAATCAGACAAATCAGGCATATCTGTTCGGTAACGGATGGTAGCGTCCTTCATCCTGCAAAGGTAACCATAGAACTTCTTGATGGCGTCCATATGTCCTTTCCTAGGCTTCGCTCTAAAACTACCCAGTGTCATTACGTGAACACAGACATCTATGCGTCCCAAAGAAATAGCCCATTGCGCTGCCCCAATCAATGACTGGTAGATCTTCGTTTGTTCATCATCTAGGAACTCTGATTGGTCCAATTCTGGATGTGCATTCGGATCCATAGGTGCTCGACTTCTTCTTGGCTTCTCTCCAAACAATCGTTCATATTCAACCTCCATCTTTTCCAAGTATTGTTTCGGTGCTGAGCATAGTACTCCGTCACTGTCCCGCCAATAATCGCATCCCAGTAGGTAATTAATTTCACAAGAACCCTTCAATTTGAACTTTGCTCTCACTTGCAGGTATTGTAGAATTGAATCAGGATCCCTAGAACCTATCGTTAGATCATCGACATACGTCGCAATGTATTCATAGTAACCACCAAAGATTGGACGACTGACTCCTTCGTAGGTGAAAGCTGGTTGTTCCTTCTTTTTATCCTCATCAGACATCACGGTGCCGTCTGCATTCATCGCTCTCATCCAAATGTCTGGTTCTGCCACACACGGAAAGAATCCCATTTCACGTAGCACATCATTCAATACTTCATGGAATCGCTTGGAACTCGTTTTCAGTCCGTATAAGCTACCAACAATGACAAAGATGTGATCCTTGTATGAGCCAAATTCTCCACCTGCAATGACGTACACCTTCTCGGTAGTTCTTGCCTCAAGAAATGCATTTCCAATATCCGTCTGGAATACTGACAACTTGTTAAGTTCTGACAAGAAGATGACCATGCGAAGTCCGCGAAGAGATACTACACCGGAGTAAACGCTTTCCAAGGGTGGATCCGTCAAATGTCCGCCAGCCACGATTCTTGCTTTCCTTCTCCCATCATGTTTACACGCGTACACAAGGTGTAAGCGAATTTGCTTGTATCCTTCAGGCCGTTGTCCAGTACTACGATGACCTCGATCCTCAAACACGTTGTATTCAAACATCTGTTCAATTTCCTTAGCTTCTGCCTCTTGCCAAAGGGTATTCCCATTTTCTTCATCAAACTTGACGGCCTGTTCATGATTCCTTGGTACCTTCACACCAAACATGTAGATAGGGGTGTTTTGGTAACTCTGGCGTTTCGCTTGATTGATCACTCTCATCATCTTCTGCGCGTTCTTGGCATGCCTACGAAGCTTCAAACGGGGACATCTTCTCTCCCAATCTTCAATGAGACCCTTCTCTTGGGCGTACTCCGATAATAGCCATGGCTCATCCTTGTAGAACTCAGTAATGGGTTCAAAAGTAATCTCCCCAGATTCCCACTCAATTTGGATCTGTGGTTTATCCCTCGGTCCGAGATCTCGTCTGTGTCCAATGATCTTTCTGAAATTCCAAGTCTTGTCTTCATGTTGAATTTGTTCCTCCACGAAATCACACATGTCGCTCCACTCAACGTATCGTTCCAGACCCTCAGCTCCCACCTTCGCCTTGAACTTGATGCGTGCTGGCCGTTCATCGAGTTCCCTCTGGAAGTCCTCCATTACATCAATCCCAGGACTCTCTTCTTGTTCATATCCAATCACCGTGGCACGATCTCGAGTTCCATCCTGGTTATGAGGCATTAAGAAAGAGCGTCCCACAAGTTCGTGTGGTTCAAACATCGCCGTCTTCCGCAACCCATTCTCGTTCACTCGAGTCTGAACTATCTCTTCAATCCCTTCATCATCAACATTATCCTTCGGTTTAGGATCATAAGGTGGGACATTTAGGATGTCAGTGTCCGGGTTAACCTTACGCAGACTAGAACGGTAAAGAATCTCACGAGTTTCCTCATTATACACTTTGAATGTACAGCTGTGCCCCACATCTTCGGCAAAACCAACAAAACGGACGATAATCTCATCAGAAGTCGATGGGAAATTCTTCTTTCCTTTGTCGCGGTAGTTAGCAATGAATACTGGTTCCCAGAAAGTAAAGTGCAGTAGCATAGAAATGTCCGGAGTCTGTCCATTTAGAGCCTCAACCGGAGTTCTCCAATTTAGACGTTCCTTAGCAGTTCGATTCATGACGAAGGTGACGTATTCAAACGCCGCATACCATGCCTCTGGTGGGGCATCGGACCAGTTGAGTACCCAATTCGTGAATTTCTTGAGTTCTTGAATCATACGTTCTGCGAAGTTCTGGTGATGAAAATGTGGTTCTGAAGTCCAGTCTTGGATGAAGAGGGTGCGAAGAATATCAAATACCTTGGCACTGGTTTCTGCCTTAGCCCTGTCAGAAGCTAGCTTGTCCATTGCTCCCCGTTTCCTTATCTCGTCCTCAAGGCAGCGTGGGAAATCCTTGTCCGTCTTACATCCATGAACAGAGATGTACTGTGACATCTTTCCAGCAAAAACTTGAGCAGCATGAACACCTCCCCATGCGGGTACATCGGCAAAGACAGTATCCGTATAAACAATCTCATGGCGACGAAAGACGTTAAGGGCGGGATATGGAGAACGATAAGTCATAAACCTATTCGTAGATGGAATGAAACGGTAGTACCTGGTGGTGCTATCAAAGGTATGGGCCACCGTAGATGCGGGAACATTCAGGAAGTATTTCCTGTATGTCACAAAATTCATCTTGTCTTCCTGCTGTGCCGCATAATCAATGTTGAGGTTGCCAATCAGGGAATAGTGCGAGTACAATTCTGTAGTGTAGGTAGGATTGTACCCAAGGTCATAAGCACTATGAATAAAGTCAGATGGCTCGGGCAACAGTTCGCCTGTACTGGTGACTCTCCCACTTGTAGTTCCGGCACTTCCACTCTCAAGACTCCTATACTGATCCACCACATCTGTAGGGGCGACATTGCACTCCCCATAGTGTACATCGATGGCTTCCCCAAGATGATTGAATCCAGGATGAATAGGATCAGGGACAGTTGTAGGGATTGGAAGCACAGGAACATCATTGGACTTGACCTTGTCGTAGCGGGAAGGGTCCCACGGGAAGTCTCTCGTCATCACCACGCATGGAAGATTCTTCACTTCGTCTTCAGTAGGAAAGTGCATCTTGATATACGCAAGACCCTGCTTGAAATCCATAGGGATATGGTATCCCTCTTGGGTAATCAGGCATTGTCTTCCTGCAAGGCGTTCTGGATCGTCATACACTTCACAATTATTATCCTTGAGTTGTAATTTGGAGTGAATGGTCTTCCCGCTGGGTAGCTCCCCGTATTCATGAAAAATCATGAGAACCCATCTTCCATCCTGTAGTTGAACCTTCGCCGCAAAAGTTCCAATCCTTAATCTAGGGATGTTGTGGTTGCCCACACCGGTAATGTTGACATACCGTTCAGGTGAAGTATAAGCAATTAATCTCATCTCCTTCCGGTTTCCAAGACCTCCATTTGCTCCCCCATCAATAAGTCCGGCGACGTCGGTAGTATATGCTACAGATACATGATAGTTGATAGGTTGGTTGATAGATAGACCATAGTCGATCTCCGACGTGTGATGTTGGGTAGAACCCGGCTCCTCATCTGGTCCACAATCATCGGTAATAGTCATGGACGCAATCCTCAACTCACTCAAAATCTCCCCATCTCTCTGCAACATGAAATGGTTCGTCCGAAATTTATTACGGCGCCTAAAATCAGCCTCCATGTTGGAATCTACTCCTGGTAGATCACCGCCGATGGAACTAATGGTAGGTAAGTTGGTTGCATCAACCCCATACTCCCTTGGCATCGAGTCTTCATTAGCATCGCTAGTATATGCTGGGAACAACAACTTTCCCGTCATCTTTTGTAATGACTTTCACGGGTGTCTCCCGGCTTGAATGAGCTACTCCTGGCTTTGTTGGATATTGACGTCACCGTCTAATAACCACCACTTTCTATTCATGCAATACTCTAGAGATATGCGTGTGACGGCCCAGACTGGAATCGGTGTCCAAAAATATCTTTCCGGCTACGACAAAGTAGGAGATGCCGTTTAAGATATTATTCTTCGATGGTCCTTGATCAGTAGGCAGGAAACACGAGACTGTTAATCTGTTAGATGACAGCAAGATTACAGTGGGAAGGGATTTACTTTGCTTGTTCCTCGATGGTGCGGTTTCGTAGCAATCGTCGGTTGGATGTGAGGTGTTAAGTTTCCGCTTCGCGCAAAAGGTAGACTTGGATGTTATCTCGAACGTGGACGGGACGCTATTGCATGCCCATCGCTATTATGACGCTCCACCGAGACTACGCGATGTAATAAAAGAAGTACGGCGGCGGCAAAGCCATTCCGTTGTTCAGTAGTGCTAACAAGTAGTTATTTTCAATAATTTCCAAAAGTGGCCGCCATTGCGGGCTTTTGTGCTCAAAAAGAACTCGCGCATCAAGCAGATGGCTGATCTTATCCAGCGATCTTCAGCGATCAAGATTCCCTCTCGAATCCTTCAAGTGTGACACTATACACAGATACAACAACTGTGGCCGTTGCATTTACCATTCCTCAAAATGTCTGTCCCGCAGACATTCAACATCCGTTCTAGCCGTCGTCTGAGCCATCGTTGAATCCATCGTTCTCTACCAATCCAACATCGGAACCTTCATTGGAGCCATCATCTCAACCGTCGTCCGAGCCATCGTCTCAGCCGAGCTCTGAGCCAAGTAGTGAGCCCTCATCTCAGCCATCGTCTCAACCAAGTTTGTCTCCCTCGGTATCCGTTCAGCCGTCGTCTGAGCCATCGTTGAATCCATCGTTCTCTACCAATCCAACATTGGAACCTTCATTGGAGCCATCATCTCAACCGTCGTCCGAGCCATCGTCTCAGCCGAGCTCTGAGCCAAGTAGTGAGCCCTCATCTCAGCCATCGTCTCAACCAAGTTTGTCTCCCTCGGGATCTGTTCAGCCATCATCTGAGCCATCGTTGAATCCATCGTTCTCTACCAATCCAACATCTGAGCCGAGTAGTGAGCCCTCATCTCAGCCATCGTCTCAACCAAGTTTGTCTCCCTCGGTATCCGTTCAGCCGTCGTCTGAGCCATCGTTGAATCCATCGTTCTCTACCAATCCAACATTGGAACCTTCATTGGAGCCATCATCTCAACCGTCGTCCGAGCCATCGTCTCAGCCGAGCTCTGAGCCAAGTAGTGAGCCCTCATCTCAGCCATCGTCTCAACCAAGTTTGTCTCCCTCGGGATCTGTTCAGCCATCATCTGAGCCATCGTTGAATCCATCGTTCTCTACCAATCCAACATCTGAGCCGAGTAGTGAGCCCTCATCTCAGCCATCGTCTCAACCAAGTTTGTCTCCCTCGGTATCCGTTCAGCCGTCGTCTGAGCCATCGTTGAATCCATCGTTCTCTACCAATCCAACATTGGAACCTTCATTGGAGCCATCATCTCAACCGTCGTCCGAGCCATCGTCTCAGCCGAGCTCTGAGCCAAGTAGTGAGCCCTCATCTCAGCCATCGTCTCAACCAAGTTTGTCTCCCTCGGGATCTGTTCAGCCATCATCTGAGCCATCGTTGAATCCATCGTTCTCTACCAATCCAACATCTGAGCCGAGTAGTGAGCCCTCATCTCAGCCATCGTCTCAACCAAGTTTGTCTCCCTCGGTATCCGTTCAGCCGTCGTCTGAGCCATCGTTGAATCCATCGTTCTCTACCAATCCAACATTGGAACCTTCATTGGAGCCATCATCTCAACCGTCGTCCGAGCCATCGTCTCAGCCGAGCTCTGAGCCAAGTAGTGAGCCCTCATCTCAGCCATCGTCTCAACCAAGTTTGTCTCCCTCGGGATCTGTTCAGCCATCATCTGAGCCATCGTTGAATCCATCGTTCTCTACCAATCCAACATCTGAGCCGAGTAGTGAGCCCTCATCTCAGCCATCGTCTCAACCAAGTTTGTCTCCCTCGGTATCCGTTCAGCCGTCGTCTGAGCCATCGTTGAATCCATCGTTCTCTACCAATCCAACATTGGAACCTTCATTGGAGCCATCATCTCAACCGTCGTCCGAGCCATCGTCTCAGCCGAGCTCTGAGCCAAGTAGTGAGCCCTCATCTCAGCCATCGTCTCAACCAAGTTTGTCTCCCTCGGGATCTGTTCAGCCATCATCTGAGCCATCGTTGAATCCATCGTTCTCTACCAATCCAACATCGGAACCATTGAGCCTCATCTCACCGTCGTCCACATCGTCTCAGCCGATCCGTGAGCCTCATCTCAGCCATCGTTAACCAAGTTTGTCTCCCTCGGATCGTTCAGCCTCATCTGAGCCATCGTGACCTGCCACCACTCTGAGCAGTAGTGAGCCCTCATCTCAGCCATCGTCTCAACCAAGTTTGTCTCCCTCGGGATCTGTTCAGCCATCATCTGAGCCATCGTTGAATCCATCGTTCTCTACCAATCCAACATCTGAGCCGAGTAGTGAGCCCTCATCTCAGCCATCGTCTCAACCAAGTTTGTCTCCCTCGGTATCCGTTCAGCCGTCGTCTGAGCCATCGTTGAATCCATCGTTCTCTACCAATCCAACATTGGAACCTTCATTGGAGCCATCATCTCAACCGTCGTCCGAGCCATCGTCTCAGCCGAGCTCTGAGCCAAGTAGTGAGCCCTCATCTCAGCCATCGTCTCAACCAAGTTTGTCTCCCTCGGGATCTGTTCAGCCATCATCTGAGCCATCGTTGAATCCATCGTTCTCTACCAATCCAACATCTGAGCCGAGTAGTGAGCCCTCATCTCAGCCATCGTCTCAACCAAGTTTGTCTCCCTCGGTATCCGTTCAGCCGTCGTCTGAGCCATCGTTGAATCCATCGTTCTCTACCAATCCAACATTGGAACCTTCATTGGAGCCATCATCTCAACCGTCGTCCGAGCCATCGTCTCAGCCGAGCTCTGAGCCAAGTAGTGAGCCCTCATCTCAGCCATCGTCTCAACCAAGTTTGTCTCCCTCGGGATCTGTTCAGCCATCATCTGAGCCATCGTTGAATCCATCGTTCTCTACCAATCCAACATCTGAGCCGAGTAGTGAGCCCTCATCTCAGCCATCGTCTCAACCAAGTTTGTCTCCCTCGGTATCCGTTCAGCCGTCGTCTGAGCCATCGTTGAATCCATCGTTCTCTACCAATCCAACATTGGAACCTTCATTGGAGCCATCATCTCAACCGTCGTCCGAGCCATCGTCTCAGCCGAGCTCTGAGCCAAGTAGTGAGCCCTCATCTCAGCCATCGTCTCAACCAAGTTTGTCTCCCTCGGGATCTGTTCAGCCATCATCTGAGCCATCGTTGAATCCATCGTTCTCTACCAATCCAACATCTGAGCCGAGTAGTGAGCCCTCATCTCAGCCATCGTCTCAACCAAGTTTGTCTCCCTCGGTATCCGTTCAGCCGTCGTCTGAGCCATCGTTGAATCCATCGTTCTCTACCAATCCAACATTGGAACCTTCATTGGAGCCATCATCTCAACCGTCGTCCGAGCCATCGTCTCAGCCGAGCTCTGAGCCAAGTAGTGAGCCCTCATCTCAGCCATCGTCTCAACCAAGTTTGTCTCCCTCGGGATCTGTTCAGCCATCATCTGAGCCATCGTTGAATCCATCGTTCTCTACCAATCCAACATCTGAGCCGAGTAGTGAGCCCTCATCTCAGCCATCGTCTCAACCAAGTTTGTCTCCCTCGGTATCCGTTCAGCCGTCGTCTGAGCCATCGTTGAATCCATCGTTCTCTACCAATCCAACATTGGAACCTTCATTGGAGCCATCATCTCAACCGTCGTCCGAGCCATCGTCTCAGCCGAGCTCTGAGCCAAGTAGTGAGCCCTCATCTCAGCCATCGTCTCAACCAAGTTTGTCTCCCTCGGGATCTGTTCAGCCATCATCTGAGCCATCGTTGAATCCATCGTTCTCTACCAATCCAACATCTGAGCCGAGTAGTGAGCCCTCATCTCAGCCATCGTCTCAACCAAGTTTGTCTCCCTCGGTATCCGTTCAGCCGTCGTCTGAGCCATCGTTGAATCCATCGTTCTCTACCAATCCAACATTGGAACCTTCATTGGAGCCATCATCTCAACCGTCGTCCGAGCCATCGTCTCAGCCGAGCTCTGAGCCAAGTAGTGAGCCCTCATCTCAGCCATCGTCTCAACCAAGTTTGTCTCCCTCGGGATCTGTTCAGCCATCATCTGAGCCATCGTTGAATCCATCGTTCTCTACCAATCCAACATCTGAGCCGAGTAGTGAGCCCTCATCTCAGCCATCGTCTCAACCAAGTTTGTCTCCCTCGGTATCCGTTCAGCCGTCGTCTGAGCCATCGTTGAATCCATCGTTCTCTACCAATCCAACATTGGAACCTTCATTGGAGCCATCATCTCAACCGTCGTCCGAGCCATCGTCTCAGCCGAGCTCTGAGCCAAGTAGTGAGCCCTCATCTCAGCCATCGTCTCAACCAAGTTTGTCTCCCTCGGGATCTGTTCAGCCATCATCTGAGCCATCGTTGAATCCATCGTTCTCTACCAATCCAACATCTGAGCCGAGTAGTGAGCCCTCATCTCAGCCATCGTCTCAACCAAGTTTGTCTCCCTCGGTATCCGTTCAGCCGTCGTCTGAGCCATCGTTGAATCCATCGTTCTCTACCAATCCAACATTGGAACCTTCATTGGAGCCATCATCTCAACCGTCGTCCGAGCCATCGTCTCAGCCGAGCTCTGAGCCAAGTAGTGAGCCCTCATCTCAGCCATCGTCTCAACCAAGTTTGTCTCCCTCGGGATCTGTTCAGCCATCATCTGAGCCATCGTTGAATCCATCGTTCTCTACCAATCCAACATCTGAGCCGAGTAGTGAGCCCTCATCTCAGCCATCGTCTCAACCAAGTTTGTCTCCCTCGGTATCCGTTTCAGCCGTCGTCTGAGCCATCGTTGAATCCATCGTTCTCTACCAATCCAACATTGGAACCTTCATTGGAGCCATCATCTCAACCGTCGTCCGAGCCA